>OZ025272.1:11395030-11487530 GCA_964019165.1 Mastigias papua
ATTCGAGTTGGATTCATTCTTAGACATTTGGCCTTTCCAGCCGTTTCGTTATTGGTTTCTATTTTGGCGTTACCTTATATATTTGCGAATGGTTTATTGCCACTAGCAGGTAAATATATAATCTTATTATTTTTTGTATAAATGTCCGCATTTATTGGAGACGAGTTTGTTGAGGCAACAATATTTTTGTGACAGTGGTAGTACCACTTTTTGCCTCAGGGACAGGAATATCACATCATTAAATTGGGGGATTGTTAAAGAGCTGTAGATACTCTCCTGCTTTTAATCCAGCAAGGATGGGCAACGTACGGCCCGCGAAGGGAATTTTTATGGCCCCGAGAGTAGATAGCTCAATTCTTTGTCAACTTTTTTGTAGTCTAGAATAGTTTAGATTTATCAGTTCCTGACCAATGGAAGTTTTGCTTAGTTCAGTGTACCATTGGCCCACTTCGCAAAAGGATATGACGGGTCTGGCCAAGTCTCCTAGAAGGTTGCCCACCCCTGTCATAGATTCATGTAGCAAACCTGGGCATGACTAGATGACTTGGGCACGAGGAATGGTTCAAACTTTAAAGGATATTTGGGGAATTGGTTTCTAGAATTTTATTTAGCATATCTGTAAGCACCCTTAGAGATAAGTTGCTTTATTGTGCAATTGCTTTTGTTTGCTTAGAAAGGTTAGTGAAATGTTGCATTTGTCATTGCTCTTCCGCCGTATCTCTGTTTTATCGTTTGTTTTGGAAGGGACGCTCACGATTACCCATTTCGTCTTCTTATCATACCTAATGTGTTTTAGAGCCAATTCATATCGGCTGCTGTTTTTGTCAATTATTTTCCACATCCTCAGTTACTTGATGGATGTACGCTGTTTTATGTTCCCACTAGATATTAAATAGTAAAGCTGCCCACTCAACGTGCGTGCGTCAGACCATGAGAACAGTCACATGTTGTTCATAGCGATGTCTTTTGATATCCACCGCCATCCATTAGCATATGGTGATTTAGAGTTTGTCCTACTCTTCAACAACACCTTATTTTTAGGTGATCGAATTCCGGTATATTGGGTTGTACTCTGTAGCAAGTAAATTTTATTTCCATACCTCAAACCTGAGCTAATCGTTCTCTGCTAGAAATGTAGGCTGTGAAAGCTGGGTTTGAACTTATGTTTTAAGCTTGTCTGAAATTATGGACCTCTTATGAGTCGTTTATCTCGTTAAGTTTTTGACGATCGATGAACAAGGTTTAGTGCAGGCTTTCAAGCTAAAAGTAAAGGTGTTTGAAACGACAAGAAATAACTGCTTTAACTTCTGTTTTATACTTTTTTTGTCCCATTATCTCTATTATACTTTATACTGAGTTAGTCATTATCAGGTACCTAGAAAATGCTCTCGTTGCTATAAAGAATCTTGGAATATGGCCGCTCTTCAATATTTTGGATGCTAACTCTGCCTTTGGGCTGAATTTCTCTGCGAATTTCGCCCCAGTTTAAGCATACTTAGAAGTATGTCTGGGCTCTTTCTCGTTTGCGTAATACTCTATCAGTGATAAATAAGAGTTAATTGGCTGCAAATGTATATTTCTTTTTATGTTCATGTTTGATTACTGGTTTCTGTATGATTTTATAATTAATATTCTTTCGATTATTTGTTGTTGCAGGTGATGATTAGTAACATGTTCATTTCTTTGTTATTACTGACATTAACAACCGTGCAACGTTTCCACTCGACTTAAATCCATAATCACATCTAAGTGTGAGCGTGGATTTAACTTGATTGGAAGCGTTGAAGTTCTGCCGGCGCCTTGTCAACCAGTATGCCCTCCTATATTTTAGCCGAGCAGATCTTTCGTTACTAGCATGAGCTCTTTTTCTGATATAGTTAACCGGTCAGAGTATGCGTTGCAATTGTGGTGATTACTGTATATGCCGTAGAATGAGAGCAAAAGTCTGAATAGGTTTTTTAGTTTTTGGTACCCTGTACACAGGGCAAAATTCTCATATAAGATTTTATTTCAGGCATATCAAGGGATGTCCAGTTCCTCGTTCATCGCAGAATATACCCGTTTATTCTGGTATTTTTCTTAATATTGGCTGCAGTCGGCTTCCAAGGACGACAGTTTAAGAATTTATATGAAAGAATCAAAAATGAGAAGTGAGTTTAGTTTACTGTTTTAATGGTTGATTTTTTCGCTAAAAAATTTGATGGAAAGTAGTTTCGCATAGCTCGCTTGAATTACTCATTGAGGTAGTGGTGCTGATCTTTCTATTTTCTTTTGTTGACCTGGACTACATTGTTTCAGTATGGTTGTAGACGAGGATGCTACATGTGGTAATGTTTACTGTGTTGCTTTTTGTTTATTGTTCATACCATAGACATAGCATGGACTGGTGCATATTTCCCCTCTAGCTCTCTGCATTACGGGAATGATTATAGGAGTTGGGTACATGGAACTAACGGGTCAGTCATTTATAACTCTGGGTACCGGGGCGGGTTAGAATTTAAAAAATGGTCAAAAGTTTCATACCCTTTCAATTTTTATCCAAAAGTTTTCATACCCCATTGGGTTTTCATACGTATAAATACAGTGATCAATAGACTTCTGCAATTCATTAAGTTGATTTTCTATAGTTTTTGTCTTTAAAGGATTTCATATTCCTCAAAAATTCTCCACAAAGTTTCATACCCCCCAAGTGTCCTTGGAAAAGTTTTCTTACCCTACCCAATTCTAGCCCGCCCCGGTACCCAGAGTTATAAATGACTGACCCCTAACTGAGCGTACTACAACCATCTCGCCATGCGTGCATAGTCATGCTGAATTAGGAATAGGCATATTTGCCATATGCGCTATTATTGAGTAGGAAATTGCGACACTTTAAATATTTAGTTCATACTTATTTGGGATTGAATTCAATTTGTTAATGTTTGTAGCTGTGTACATCTATTGTAGCCAGTGCTAGAAAAGCTTGTTTATGTGGATGATTGTTTTACAGGGTACTGTACTGAACACCCGGTTATTGCCTTTTAGATATCTGGTCGGCCAGCGACTAGTCAACTATCACTATCCTTCAACGCAAGGCGATATATCAAGAGATATTAGTAGTGACTTGTAGTTAAAGATGCAGAGGTGAAATTGCTTAGTAATACGAAGGATCGCTTCCTCAATATCGTAGCATATATGAGCAGTTATGCATGTACAGTAAGTATGAGATAGAGAGAGTTGTGCTCTCTAGCAATTACCTTGTCCCCGAAGCAGCTATATTGAAGAATACTTAATCTTTTGTCATTTTACAACTAGTATAGCACACTCTTTCAAGCGTGTGAGGGGACTGTCGTCCCAAAATAATTTTACTGAGAAATGAGTTTTTTGGACGTGTTTGGTAAACGTTTTCCTCGGAGTTTCGCCCCAGGCTCTGGTGGTCAAATGTCCGTCGCAGCTTTCAATCAAAAAAATACAATAGGCGTTTCTTTTCAGAATGCAATTGATTATAGGGGCAAATTTGAATCATGGAGTGAGACGTTATAAGTTTTAACTACAACAGTAAAGGCTCAGGTGTTCTTCTAGTTTATTATTTCCATCTTGGATATTTGGGAATCACCAAGATTAACGAATTTTTTTCCAATGCGGTGGAATTGCCTCTTTTTAGAAAGTAAAGTGAGATCTTTAGGAGAGCATTCTAAACATTCTTGAAGCACTACAATATCTAGAACTACTTTCCCAGTGCTCTGCTCTAGATTTTTGCGGAATAATGTACCATGTAAGTACTTTTATTTTATAAATTAACTGCAATCTTATCAAATAGTATCAAATCACAGACTCATATCAACTTTATGTTATATGTAATATAGGTCAGTTCATACCTTATTTGTGATCATGATGTTAGGGGTGAGGGGTTTGTCTGAGGTTTGTGGGTAAATGGTGCCACTATTTCTTTGAAGAATCGAATGACTTTAGGTGCAGTAGGACTTCTGTTGGTCGTATCATTTCTTTCTCGTAAAGAATTCTCTTTTGATAATGATCTGAATAGAAACGTGTGTGATTTTCATAGAGGCCACATTAATGCTTCAGCGGCTTGGCCTTTGTCATCGTCCATAACTTCAATTTATTAATTTCTTTCAAACCAGCAGGCAGTTTTTTATGGGATTGATACCTCTTTGTTTTCAAATGTGTTGTGTATTTGATATAGGGCATGGATTTGTTACTGCTCCGGAATCCCACATTTTTGCCTGTTTGGCAAATGGGAAGTGAAGCCAGAAGGTTATTGTATAAGGATAGAATACAACAGGCGTATCTATTGAAATAGTGCGACCAAACTGCAAGGCAATCCGTTTCGAAATAGACTGACTTTGGAGTTTCGACTTGTTGATGTACGAGTAGTACCGTTGTGACGCAATCCTCTGAAATGAAGTTTTGCTTAACTGTGGACAGCATTGAGTTATTCCTGAATTATTGTAGTTTTTAAGAGACCCCCGGAACCTTATGAACTTTGTTAAATAGTCACAGTTTTCCTGTATTTGTCATGGAATGTGTTATGAATAGAGCTTGTATTTCCCTTCAGAAGACTCATATCTGCCTTGTTTGTCTCCTCTGATTTTTACACAAGACAAGTTTTCACCTTAGTTAGTTCGTTTCTTAGCTAAATGTCTTCAGCTGTAGGGACCTTGTCGCTCTAACGAAATAGATGCCATGAAATAGAGCTATATTACATATTCATCTTAAAAGACACTTTCTCTCCATCGTTAGAGTATTTTCTCGCTTTTTCCCATGCAGTCGCTACTCAGCCATACTTGCACTCAGCCTATTTTATGAAGATAGTTGTTCATATAGGTAGTGTATGTAGGCAGACAAATTGTGAAAGAAGTATTGATATGAGAACAAATGATTACACCATGCACAAATGATTGCACCGTGTACAAATGATTGCACTATGTTCCCATCCATCGTCAAATCACTGATACTGTCTACAAGTACGCACTTTCCTATAACCATCAGGGCTGTTTTCCATGTTTTGATTTTCTTCTGTTCAAACAAAAGAGATTTCCCCATGGAGGATTATGGCGCCGTTTCCTGTACTAGATGAGAGGACTTGTCCCAAGGGGGGACTTTATTTCTTGAAATCATAGTTGTCGCACGAAATCAATCCTCAGTTGACTGATGGAAGATAGCAAATACGTCTTGTTTTCGACTGTGTGGACACTTGTATCTTGCTTGAGGACTCTGGTGTAAACAGCGAGAGAAATGACTGCAAAGGCTGGAAAGAAAGCTGCTCCTGTTAAAGGCAAAAATGCGCCGAAGTTGCAGGAATCTAAAGGCACAGTGCTGGAGTTGAAAAAGAAGAATGGTATACGAAAAAGGAAGGAAAGTTACAAAGCATACATTTATAAGGTATTGAAGCAGGTACATCCAGATACAGGGATATCTGCAAAAGCAATGGGGATTATGGATTCTTTTGTTAACGACATCTTCGAGCGAATAGCAGCTGAGGCAAGCCGCCTTGCGCATTACAATAAACGATCGACGATATCTTCAAGGGAGATACAAACGTCCATTCGACTTCTGCTGCCAGGGGAGTTAGCAAAGCACGCTGTGAGTGAGGGAACAAAAGCAGTGACAAAGTTCACGTCATCGTTAAGTTGATGGATATTTAAAAGCAACTCAGAGAGTCTCCTCTTTGTGATAGCTTTCCTGTTCAGTGAAGTTGGAAGAAAGAAGACTTTTGAAATTGTAAGATAAAGCAACCGTTGAGTATACGTAGCTTCTATGTACATTCTTATTAACTAATTTTATTTAAGTTAAACTTTTGCAATCGATGGAGGATATAATAATGAGTTAGTTTGATTTTATCTATCATTTAGAAATCATTTTTCTTGGGAAATTTCTGAGAATTTTTAGGGACAGCATTATACTTCTGAGCTGATCAATTGGGGGTAGTAGTCGACTTGCTGCTCAGACTTTAGCTGGGATTTCCAGTAGATTGCATCGTGAGCTACCCATAGAAGCATGTGACTGGTGTATACGCCCGATTTGCTTTGTAGAACAGTTAGGTTCGTTGCCGATCTTTATCTAATTCTGTTTAGAAAAATACTGAACTTGACATTTGCAGACGCGACAATGATAAGCTAGCAAAGTATGCAGTCCATCAGGCACATCTGAAATCTATGACCCGACAGACCTCTTTAGTTTTTAATGATGTTGGCCGTGGGACTCACTTGGAGAAGTTTCTCCTTGAGGCCCCACCATAGTTGGAAGCGAGGAAAGGAAGTTTTAATGTTTTCGTTCAACAGACAGTAGCAAAATGCATTTCGAATGGTTGGTTTTCAATAAATACCTATGTATTTCTAAGTGATTATCTCGAGAAATGGAATTATATACAGACTAGTTTGTGCTAGCAAAGTTTGAAAGAGCTACTTTTCGGTACTTCAATAGACGTTGAGGTCAATAGGAGCCAGATGCACATCCTTCTGAAGGAAGATGAAATATGTACACCATCGAAATGCCTATACCAGAGGACTGCAGCAATCAACTTAAGTATCAATAATGAGAAATACATTAATACATATGAATTATAGTAATATTTTATAATAATAATAATGAAAATAGTAATATTTTAACAGGATAGAAGCTTCAGCAAATATAATTGCTGTTGTCATTGTCTGTCCTGCTTAAAAGAGATGAAATAAAATCCAAATTTTGCTATGTATGCTATCAATAATTATCACTTTAAAAAGTGCAATAATGAAACTTAAAAAGATTGGCGTATGAGAAATATGTCATTTTTAAAAACAACTCTAGCTTTTTCTTAAACCGTAGATTGGGGGGTGGTGGTGGTCAATAGTTGGGAGAGTTAGAGGTAATATAATTTGAGTTAAAACTGTGTTCTATATGCACAGGGATTCAAGAGTATTTGATCGAATGTCTGAAATCAAGTCGAGCGTTTTAGTGATTACTGCAGGAGGGCGACAATGATTAAGTAGATGATAGAGACGGAAATGTATTTGAACTTTTTGACCAGACTGACAGACAAACATTTTTTTAGTTGTGTTAGAAGATTGTTTTATTTTTGATAATTGTCTTAAATTTCCATAGTTTGGGAAGAGTATCAATTGTTAGGAAGGATGGGCTTTTGAAGAAAAAATTATTGATTTGGAAAGTCATAATTAATTGAAATTGAGGAGATTTTTCCAAAAATCGGAGATTTACCCTCCCTTACAATTAGGCAGGGGAGAGTAGTTTCCATGTATAAATACTCCTTTGCCGCACATATTAAGTGTTGAATTTCGGCAAAATTACCAAGCATTTGTTGTTTCTAATTGTCTTGCTGTGTGCGTGCATTTTAAAATGACTTTGCAAAGCATCATATATATCGTTGTTTAAGATGTGCACCAGGACACATGCTCATTTAAAATTTGATCTGTCAGGTGACGACATTACAATCTTTGGTTTTCATACCAATTATTCTTATAGCACGCTCGTGAAGGACAGATATCTTTTTTCATTGACCGGTCGTTAGTTTCAGGCTTAAAATTCCACAATATGTTAACGACTGGTTACATATCAAGAGTATTTATATGATCCAATTTAGTGGCAGAATTTTTTCAAATCTTCAGAGGTGACATCGTTGTTATATCTACTGACTTTTTCAACTCCCCCCCCCCCCCCCATCACTTACGAAGATATCCACTCAGAAGTTACTCGTGCAATCTTAGACTATGGAGCAAAAAGCAAGTCAGGAAGTAATTGCAAATTTTTGGAAAACTGTTAAACCCATCTTTAATGATAAAGTTAAGGCATCAACGGCAATTTCCCTTGTTGAAAATGATGAAATTGTTGCAGATGATGCCAAAATAGCAGATATCTTCAATGAGTACTTTATTAAATTGCAAGAGAAATTGCAGTTGTTGAAGATCAGACTCTACTATCAGGTGCTAATGCAGTAGAAGACCCTATTGATAAAGCTATTGAGAAATATAAAAGCCATCCTAGCATTAAGCATATTTAACAAAATTATATTGCAACCGAAAAATTAAACCTCAAGGAAGCCAGCATTGATGAAATAATTCATCAATTTGGAATGTTCAACAATAGCAAGGCATCGCCCATCGGTAGCATACCGGCGAAGATTATTAGAAGTAATTCAAACATCCTTACACCAATGTTGCATAGAGTTCTAAATGAGAATATAAGACAACATAGGTTTCCCGAGAAACTAAAAGAAGGTGACATCCCGCCCATACATAAGAAAGATAATACATCTTCAAAAAAGCACAGCAAGCCAATAAAACGTCTCTCAAGCATGTCAAAAATCTATGAGAGAACATTAGAGAATCAAATGAAGTCTTTCGTAAGAAGCATTCTCCCCATTTCTCTGTGACTTTCGTAAAAATTATAGTGCTCAACATACACGTCATAGATTCGTTGAATGTACAAAAAGAGCTGTAGATAATGGAGAAATTGTTGGTGCTGTGTTAATGGATCTCTCTAAGGCATTTGACTGTTAAAATCACGCCTTTGAAAGAAGCGTTGACTCTACTCCATAGCTATTTAAATGAAAGAAAGCAGAGGGTGAAAGTAAATGGACCATTTAGCTCCTGGAGAACATCGACCCAAGGTCTACCCCAGGGGTCCGTATTAGGACCCCTCCTGTTTAATATTTATATAAATGATCTACTTATCATTAGCTGTGACACTGATATATGCAATTATGCAGACGATACGTCATATTCTGCTCACAACACTAGCAGGGCAAAAGTTATTGGAAAGTTAGAGAAGGCTGTCTGCAACAGTGCCATATGGTTTACTAATAATTACATGAAATTAAATACAGATAAATGTCATCTGATGATCTTTGGCAAAAACGAAGATGAACTGCCTCTTAAGATTGGGAGCGATATGATAACTGAGAGTAAGGATGAAACACTTCTAGGGGTGATTATTGATAGAAAGCTTTCATTTAAATCACAGGTATGCACCCTATGCAAAAAGGCCAACCAGAAGTTGGATGCCTTATCTCGGATCTCTCGCTATATGGACAGTGGGAAGCTAAGACAAATCATGAGGACATTCTTATTATTTCAGTTCAGTTACTGTCCTCTACTCTGGATGATTTTCTGACAGACAATTGGATAACAGAATCAACGTTCACGAATAGTCTCTGAGCATTTTATATAAGGATACATTGTCTGATTTCAATACTTTGCTGCAAAAAGATAGCTCAGTGACAATCCACGAATGGCATTTACAACTGCTAATGATAGAAATCTACAGAACAAATTCAGGCCTTAAACCATGTTGCATGAAAGCTATTTTTCTACAGATAAGCACATCGTACAATGTAAGGGTGAATAACCGGCTGGATTTACTAAGAGTTAAGACAGGATCCTATGGCATACAGAGTGCAGCATTTCTAGGCATTTCCTTAGGGCATGCAGTGCCAAATGAAATTAAAAATTCTAGAAGCATATCTATATTCAAAAACTTTATTAAGTATCGGCAAGGGGAGGGAAAATGTCCTTGTAGATTGTGCAAACAATACTTGGCCCAAGTTGGCTTCTGTCTTACTCTTGGTATTTCCTTTTTTTCACTTGTTGCTCTTAGGAAACTTTTAATGTATTTTTACTATAGCACGAAAAAGTGGGAACATTCTTTTAGCATACTGAAAGCCTTTGTCATCCGACACTCGTCAGAGTATGAAACGTCGGATAACGACCGAAAGGTGAACTGAAATATATAGCCAGATGCGGTCACACGTGATATGATTAATAATACGTCTATTTGGCCCTATTCACCATTGTTTACTTGAAGAGTCCAAGTGAGAAAACGAACCCTTTTTGTTTACACAAGACTGGGTTTGGAATCTTAATGTAAACTGATTCCAAAACACCTAAATGAAAGGACGATCTTGCTTGCCCAATGATCCGAAAATTGGGGTCTGTATATGTTTTGGCACGTTCTGGATTTGTAATAAGATGTTGCCCTTTGGCCGAGTCGCAAGTCATTTTAGGATTATTGCTTTTGCACATACGAGGTGGCTGTTTTTGTTCCTGATGCTTGTGGGAACTTGTTGCTTTATTCTGCCGGCTAGTCTATGCGTAGTGCGTCCTACGTACCGAGCTTAACATTCTACATCCTACGTTCATAGTTGCATAGTCTTATAGTGACTCTGAGAGCAATGATTGAATATTGATATTTACAGGAACGTTTTTAGGTCTTCCAGTGTAAGTTTTGATATTTCGAAGTGAAAGCTTGTTGCCTCATTTTTATGGCATAAAAAGTTTTGTTAGTCCAACATTTCTCTTGAATTGTTTGGTGACCCTGTTGAATTCTTTCCGTCCTAGTCTGCCCCACATTCTATGACAGCTCCCTTATGCTTTCTCATTTTATCATTTATTAATTATAGCTCAAAGTTAAATGGTGTTTTCAATACATTAATGGCCGATCCTAGAAATCTTATTTCAAGAAATTCGAACACAATGCTTTTCCTACACTGGCGGTGTTGAGGGCGTGACACCCATTTTGAAAAGGGATCAGTTGTAAATCGCTGTGAAATGATACGTTAGTCGGGAAGTATTTTTGTTGGTTTCACGCACATTTGCGATTTTTACTCAGTTGGCAAGCCAAATTAGGCACACACCTGCCCCAAAATTCTCTCAGGACAGTCCTGTCCTGGCAGTTTGTGTTTAAAGAAATATGATTTGCAGTGGCTTGAAGCGGATTAGAGCTTTTCTTTTAGCGAGGAATTGAAACTGTCCATCTTAAGATGGATTTCTCACCGCTCGCCCTGAAAATCCAAGCATGTTTGTTAGTTCATCTCTTTTAACGTTTCTGAGGATTTTCTCAAATCTTTTGCGAAAGATTACGATTTAGCAGTGATAGAAGCATGTGATATTTCCTGCCTTAGTCACAGTTGATGAATATTTAACGAAAGTAAAGATATATTCCATATGTCGTCTTAACTGACCCTGCTCTGATTGTGGGATACATTATCACGTTTATCTACGTTCCAATGTGTAGATTTACTGCTCTCAAACGAAGAGAAATGACAATATTGTTGCAGTTCCGTGTTACACATTCAATCCCATCCATGCCCGTACCTACTGGCTAAAAGTTAAAAGCCTATAAACATATCATAATGTTTTCCATTTCTGATGCAGACAGCAAGTGGATCTTACAGAGTTACGCAATTTGATGACTAATTGAACACGTAATACCTAAAAAATTTAGGCAGATATCCTTCAGTTATAGGGAGCATGCTCATCTTTGTCGTCAGCAACTTGTAGGTCCTACACCCCAAAACAAATCCCACCAACTGCCCTATTCGATGCGCACTAGACAGGTATGTAACCCCATAGAAACCCTAACATTTTAGTCTCTGAAAAAACATGACTAGATTTACTCTGTTCAAAGCAAGACTACCGGAAATTAAATGGACCGAACGCATAAAAATCTAACGAAGCCTTTGCGACAACTTCTGAGCTATAAATCAATTAATTGAAAGATATACGAATGCGTTATGTGAGATTATATTGTCTTCGGGGTCTAACTGATGTTTTTCCTCAACGATTCACAAAAGCACGTGTTAGCCATTGTCATAACTCCAAACTTTCGAGAAGTGTCTTTGAACTAATTATTAATTAGCTTGATTTTCATTTAAAATGCAAGTAATTGTGCAGAGAGTTTCTGCCCTAGTTTTATTGAACGCCCGGTTTTGCCTTGTTCCACACTTCACCTGTCTTGTTTCTCATGGGAATAAACGGTACACCGTAGTCATGATCTTCAATCATGAAGCGGTCACCTGTTACAAAGATAAGATATTCCAATTCCTATTTAAGCTGGGTGTCCTTTCTCTGTCTTCAAAAAAGCGCGATCTGGAGCTAAGCTAGTATTTGAGCTAAGCCTCCGTAGTTACAAGACGGCTGATCTGTGCTGAAGTAAGATTAAAGGAGAGAATATTCACAAGTCAAGATGAATCAAGAGAAGTTGGTCCTGGTAAACCTTCTTATGCTCTTAATCATTGCAAGTATTACCCCTCTAGCCGTTGAGGGCGTTTTTGCTGGCGCTGGAAGGTACGGCTATGGGAAGAAGGAAACGAAGGTTCGTCTAATTACAGCCGCATTTGCTTGTAGCCTTACTAAATATAATCGTCTTGACGGGGCCATTATCTCTTTAAAGCTCTCCTAGAGAAGTCTCCTTTTGCTGTCTGTATGTTCTTTTGCACTGAGCGTTTTCTGCTACAATCTTCTTCAAGCTGAGTTGAAGAAAGCTTGTATTCTGTCTAAAACTATGGACGATGTTTCACTATGAAGTAATTTAAAGCTGTAACCACAGTTCTTAAGATTCAATTTCATCCTTTGTAATAATTTCGCTGGTTTAAAAGTACCGGGGCCCATTTGTTGCTTAGAAATTATCAAACCACCGTCAAATAAAACCCACTGGATAACGATCAAGTGTATAGTTGTCAATTGAATGTCAGTTACTTGGTAGAACTGAAAATTGTCCCAGGGATATACAACTTGATGTCTGAGAAAAGACAAGATGTTTGAACTAATTATTGTGTCTTCACTCTGGTGTCCATTGTATATGAGCTCTATTGCAAGTATGAGAGTTTTCTCTACTGTGAAGCGCCCTATTTGCCCACGATAATTATGTGAGCTGTAAAAATTGTAAAAATTCTAGACTAGCAGAGAAAACATGCAGTTTAAACTGCTGGCTGTATTAGAGGTTCATCGTTATGTTACTCGCATCACATGCTGCTAGGTTTAAAGGGATGATATTTAAAGTCATTTTTCTAATCAACCCAAATGCCTATTCTTCTATGTTTCCCGAAAAATGAAAGATTTACCAAGTACACAACAATCGTTTAGAACATATACTCTTTGGTTTATCTGTAGTTTAGGATCTTGTCAATGAAATTCATTTTCCAGCCGAGTTAGATGTTCGCTTTACAGAAAGATAAAACAACAGAATTAAGGCAGAATAAAGATCAAAAAGGAAAGCAAAGATCCTTGGTCCAATCTCAGTCAGAATATGATACATTTTATTAGTAGCAATTCTTGTCCACTTTGAGTTCTTCATACCATCTTGAGCTCTTCGTATACTCAAACTTGATATGATACTTATAAAGCTCTAATGAATTTAGAAAATATCCAAAACACTTCACTTTAAGTCTGTTTTACATACATCACTTGCACATATGTATTTTGCTATTCTGTTGATTGTATTGTTTCGCCCAAAAGTAGCAGCCAGAATGACAGTAAAATTTTTGCTCAGACTTCGCTACTATCACCGTCATTCTCTACGCTTTACACGGAGCATTGAAAGCAACCAATCTAAGTTAGCCTTTGCTCACATCTTTAAAACTCTTGTCGCAACTGTGATTGATTTCAGGATTCAATCATTCACCTTAGTATCAAAAGTCTATCCACACATCCATCTAATCGTTCAAATTTTCTTTTATCCTCCTACTACTCACCTAGTCTACTGATTCATTCATTCATTCAGTCATTCATTCATTCATTCATTCATTTATTCATGTTATGTACACTCATCCCTTATATAGCGATTAGTCTGCAGAGTCACTACATGCAGTTAGATTAAATGAGCTTTAAAACCTGTTGCACTAATTTCCTTCTTTCATCCCATTCACTTTCTGGTATTGAACTCTACTTAGCAGCTATTGCATTAGCTTAGCAGCTATACAACTAGCTCAAATGCCACAATTCTACAGATCAGCTGATTGTTGATTAGAGGAAAGCCATCCCTGAAGAAATACTGAACTTCTGAGTAAATCTTATAAGCCAAACCTAGCAACCAAAGCTATTCTGATACTTACACAGATATACTAACAGCTTATGCATGCTATAAATTAGCGATATGCTCGATCATAAATTCAACGGATCATCTTCAGAGTAGTCGTGTGCTATGTTTGTTTTTGAAATATTAATAAGATACCATGCAGATCGAAGGCATTTTCCTATCGTTTATGCTACGTATGTCGTATACAGCTGCTACGCAGAGGCTTCAGCACCTTTTGGATACGTCGGTACGTACAAGGCGTACTTATTCAAATTTCTTTCATTAACTGTTCTTAACAGTTACCATGTCCGGACGAGCTTAATCATTTCGGGACAGATGGAAATGAAAACAAGGTCAAAGATGCTAAGGTAATCTCATTGCAACTGCTACTTTGTCAACTTTTTAAGACTAAATTATGTTTATCCTAGCTGCATTCTAATGAGATCATCTGCGAGCGGCTGAAGGACCTCTGCGATGCAATTAAGCTGGAGGCAAGTACTAGCTTAAAAAGAGGACAAAAGATGAAAAGACGGCTAATGAGAGACTACAAGCGTGCTGCTGATTTGTTGCTGACACTTCGAAGGAGACTTGCGGGATTGCGCGAGAACAATATCAAGTAGTTTAATAGCATGAAGGACTTCTGAACCATGACTTCTATCTTGTATCTTCGGTTATTTCTGCAATTCATTCATCAAAGTTTAGAACATTTTCCTCGAAGTAAAGTAAGTATCACTTGTTAACTCATCGACAGAGCCTTCTCGAACTTGAAATGGCCGTAATACGTTGTTAGGTGGGGGCTGTCCTCTGATTTGATTTAAGACTTTCACCAGTCTTTTTCAGATTTCTATGAAGACAATGAAGGGCCGCAGCTATAAAACTGAAATAGAATTATGCCTACCTAACTAAATGGTGCATGGGTAATAACTAGGTTATAGCTATAATTCTTTGGTTAAATTTAGTATTAATTTATATGAAATTGGTTCTTTCTCTTGTAATATAATGCAGTGCAAATGCATTTGAAGTAATCAATTAAGTTGTGACTGTGTCTACGTGTGATAAGAATTGACACTGATCTCTTTTGTCTTGACAACTGTTTTTCACATCTCTTCATTACTAATACCTTAAAGTATCTGAACATATTTGTACATTTACAGAGCAGTTCATGCAAACTATCAGATATTATCGCGTCTCCTTGATAACGAAAACCTAACAGGCTGATGAGGGGGAAAACTTAGATGAAACAATAAAATAAAAACATAGGATCTTTGATAAAGATATTTGATTCCCGATTAAATAATGGTGAAATTAAGACAATTTCGCGAGAACGTAAGCCTGTAACATTTGCATTTTGGAGACAAATAACCAGAAATGAAATTGACCGATTTTGATAACCTGTGAAAATAAACTGATTTTGGCCAAAAGGTAAGGTTAGAACCTTTGCATGCTGGCGAAAAACAACCAGACTAAAAATTAGCTCATTTTGATTACAGACCAAAAAGCGATGAAAATAAGCCAAGTTTGGCCAAAGGTGAGGCTATAACCTTTGCATTCTGGTGAACACTGACCCAAATTGAAACTGATCTTGATTGTTAGTAAAAAGTGGTGAAAGACGGTCACTTATGACTAGAAAATCAGGCTAAAACTTTGACCTTTGGAGAAAATGACAAGAACTGAAATTGACTGATATTTGTTGCAGATTAAAATTTGGTAATAATCAGCTAATTTTGGCCTAAAAGTAAGGTACTAAGGTTTGCATTTTGATTAAAAATGACAAGAACGGAACTTGACTGGCTTTGAGTACAGATTAAAAAGTGGTGAAAATCGGCAGAACTTTGGCAAGAGCGTTAGACTATACCCTTTGCGAGATAAAGAAAAACGACAACACAATATACTGGCTGATGTTGATTGCAAGGTAAAAAGTGGTGAATACCAGCCAATTCTGACCAAAATCTAAAGCTATACTCAAAATGAATGAATTTTAAATTTGGTCATTTTTGAGCAAAATACCAAGGCTATAGACTTACTTTTTGGTAGAAAATGGTTCATTTTCATCAATTTTCCCTTTGCAATCAAAATCAATCAATTTCAATTTTGGTCCTTTCGGGACAAAATACCAAGAATGTATCCATACTTTTTGGCCAACAACATCTCATTGGAAGGACTTTCAGATTGTAATCAGTATTAATGAATTTCACTTTTCGTCAAGTTTGAGCAAAGCACCAAGACTATAGTCATACTTTTTGGCAAACAATATCTAACTTGAAGCACTTTACAATCTTCAATTATACTAAATGACATATCAATTTTAGTCACATTTAGCAAAATACCAAGACTATAGCCTAACGTTTTGGACAAATATGCCGCATTTTCATCATTTTTCACTCTACATTCAAAACCAATCAGTCTCAATGTTGGTCATTTTTCGGCCAAATACCAAGGATATAGCTTTATTCTTAGACAACAATGCCTCATTTTCATCACTTTTCAATCTACAATCCAAATCAATGTATTTCAATGTTAATCATTTTTGAGCAAATTACCAAGGCCATAGATTTACTTTTTCGGCCAGAACTGGCTCATTTTCATCACTTTTCAATCTGCAATCAACATCAATCACTTTCAATTTTGGTCATTTTTGAGCAACATACCAAGGCTATAGCCTTACTTTTTGAGCAAAAATGCCTCATTCTCATCACTTTTCAATCTGCAATCAAACTCAATCACTGTCAATTCTGGTCATTTTTGAGCAAAATACCAAGGCTTTGGCCTTACTTTTTGGGCAAAAATGTTTCATCAATCAATTTTTAATTTTGGTCATTTCTGAGCAAAGTACCACGGCTATAAACTTACGTATTGGCCAGAATTGGCTCATTTTCATCACTTTTCATTCTGCAATCCAAATCAATCAGTTTCAATGTTGGTCGTTTTTGAGCAACTTGCCAAGGCCATAGACTTACTGTGTCGGCCAGAACTGGCTCATTTTCATCACTTTTCAATCTGCAATCACCATCAATCACTTTCAATTTTGGTCATTTTTGAGCAGCATACCAAGGCTATAGCCTTACTTTTTGAGCAAAAATGCTTCATGAATCAATTTGTAATTTGGTCACTTTTGAGCAAAATACCAAGGCTATAGCCTTACGTTTTGGCCAAAATGCCTCAGTCTCATCACATTTAAATCTGCAATCAAAATCAATCAGTTTCAATGTTGGTCATTTTTGAGCAAATTACCAAGGCTATAGCCTTACTGTTGGGCCAAAAGAGCCTCATTTTCATCACGTATCAATCTGCAATCAAAATCAATCAAGTTCAATGTTGGTCATTTCTGAGTAAAATACCAAGGCTATAGCCTTACATTTTGCCACAAAGGCCTCATTTCCATCGCATTTCAATCTGTAATCACCATCACTCAAGTTCAACGTTGGTCATTTTTGAGCCAAATACCAAAGCTATAGCCTTCCTTTTGGGGCAGAAATGCCTCATTGTCATCACATTTCAATCTATAATCAGAATCAATCAACTTCTAATTTGGTCATGTTTAAGCAAAATACCAACAGCTATAGCCTTGGTTTTTTGTCAGAAATGGCTTATTTTCATCACTTTTCAATCTGCAATCCAAATCAATCACTTTCAATGTTGGTCATTTTTCGGCAAAATACCAAGGCTATAGCTTTACTTTTTGGCCAAAATGCCTCATTTTCATCACTTTTCAATCTATAATCAAACTCAATCAATTTCAAAGTTGGTTAAATTTGGGCAAAATACCAAGGCTATAGCCTTTCTTTTTGGGCAGACATGGCTATTTTTCATCACTTTTCAATCTATAATCAAACTCAATCAATTTCAAACTTCGTCATGTTTGAGCAAATTACCAAGGCTATAGCCTTACTGTTGGCCAAAAATGGCTCATTTTCATCACTTGTCAATCTGCAATTCAAATCAATCAGTTTCAACTTTGGTCATTTTTGAGCAAAATACCAAGGCTATAGACTTACTTTTTGGCCAGAAATGGCTCATTTTCATCACATGTCAATCTATAATCAAAAGCAATCAATTTCAATTTTGGCCATTTTTGAGCAAATTACCAAGGCTATAGCCTTACTGTTGGGCCAAAGATGACTAATTCTCATCACTTTTCAATCTGCAATCCAAATCAATTAGTTCTAATGTTGGTCCTTTATGAGCAAACCACCAAGGCTATAGCCTAACTTTTCTGCCAAAAATGCCTTATTTTCATCACTTTTCAATCTGCAATCCAAATCAATTAGTTGTAATGTTGGTCCTTTATGAGCAAACCACCAAGGCTATAGCCTAACTTTTCTGCCAAAAAAGCCTCATTTTCATCGCATTTCAATCTATAATCAAAATCAATCAATTTCTAATTTGGTCATTATTGAGCAAAGTAACAAGGCTATAGCCTTACGTTTTGGCCAAAAATGGCTCATTTTCATCACTTGTCAATCTACAATTCAAGTCAATCAGTTTCAATGTTGATCATATTTGAGCAAATTACCAAGGCTATAGCCTTACTGTTGGGTCAAAAATGCCTCATTTTCATCGCATTTCAATCTATAATCAAAATTAATCAATTTCTAATTTCGTCATTTTTGAGCAAAATACCAAGGCTATAGCCTTACTTTTTGGCCAGAACTGGCTCATTTTCATCACATGTCCATCTATAATCAAAATCAATCAATTTCAAATTTCGTCATATTTGGGCAAAATACCAAGGCTATAGCCTTACTGTTGGGCCAAAAATGCCTCATTCTCATCACTTGTCAATCTGCAATTCAAATCAATCAGTTTCAACTTTGGTCATTTTTGAGCAAAATACCAAGGCTATAGACTTACTTTTTGGCCAGAAATGGCTCATTTTCATCACATGTCAATCTATAATCAAAAGCAATCAATTTCAATTTTGGCCATTTTTGAGCAAATTACCAAGGCTATAGCCTTACTGTTGGGCCAAAGATGACTAATTCTCATCACTTTTCAATCTGCAATCCAAATCAATTAGTTCTAATGTTGGTCCTTTATGAGCAAACCACCAAGGCTATAGCCTAACTTTTCTGCCAAAAATGCCTTATTTTCATCACTTTTCAATCTGCAATCCAAATCAATTAGTTGTAATGTTGGTCCTTTATGAGCAAACCACCAAGGCTATAGCCTAACTTTTCTGCCAAAAAAGCCTCATTTTCATCGCATTTCAATCTATAATCAAAATCAATCAATTTCTAATTTGGTCATTTTTGAGCAAAATACCAAGGCTATAGCCTTACGTTTTGGCCAGGAATGGCTCATTTTCATCACATGTCAATCTTTAATCAAAATCAATCAATTTCAAATTTCGTCATATTTGGGCAAAATACCAAGGCTATAGCCTTACTGTTGGGCCAAAAATGCCTCATTCTCATCACTTTTCAATCTGCAGTCCAAATCAATTAGTTGTAATGTTGGTCCTTTATGAGCAAACCACCAAGGCTATAGCCTAACTTTTCTGCCAAAAAGGCCTCATTTTCATCGCATTTCAATCTATAATCAAAATCAATCAATTTCTAATTTGGTCATTATTGAGCAAAGTAACAAGGCTATAGCCTTACGTTTTGGCCAAAAATGGCTCATTTTCATCACTTGTCAATCTACAATTCAAATCAATCAGTTTCAATGTTGATCATATTTGAGCAAATTACCAAGGCTATAGCCTTACTTTTGGGCCAAAAATGCCTCATTCTCATCACTTTTCAATCTGCAATCCAAATCAATTAGTTGTAATGTTGGTCCTTTATGAGCAAACCACCAAGGCTGTAGCCTAACTTTTCTGCCAAAAAAGCCTCATTTTCATCGCATTTCAATCTATAATTAAAATCAATCAATTTCTAATTTCGTCATTTTTGAGCAAAATACCAAGGCTATAGCCTTACTTTTTGGCCAGAAATGGCTCATTTTCATCACATGTCAATTTATAATCAAAATCAATCAATTTCAAATTTCGTCATATTTGGGCAAAATACCAAGGCTATAGCCTTACATTTTAGCCGAACATGGCTCATTTTCATCACATATCACTCTATAATCAAAATCGATCAATGTCAACTTTCGTTATATTTGGGCAAAATACCAAGGCTATAGCCTTACGTTTTGGCCAAAATGCCTCAGTCTCATCACATGTCAATCTATAGTCAAAATCAATCAATTTCAAATTTGGTCATTTCTGAGCAAAATACCAAGGCTATAGCCTTACGTTTTGGCCAAAATGCCTAATTGTCATCACATTTCAATCTATAATCAAAATCAATCAATAATAATAATAATAATAATAGAAAATATTTAAAGTGGGTAATCTACAATAATTAACAATGGTAGTTAATTTTTTACAGTAGGGCCCACTGTAAAATTTCAATGTCCAATTTGGTCATTTCTGAGCAACATACCAAAGCTATAGCCTTACTTTTCGGGCAGAAATTGCTCATTTTCATCACTTTTCAATCTGCAATCCAAATCAATGCATTTCAATTTTGGTCACTTTTGAGCAAATTACCAAGGCTATAGCCTTACTGGTGGTCCACAAATGCCTCATTTTCATCACTGCTCAATGAGCAATCAAAATGAATGAATTTCAATTTTGGCCATTTTTGAGCAAATTACCAAGGCTATAGCCTTACTGTTGGGCCAAAGATGACTCATTCTCATCACTTTTCAATCTGCAATCCAAATCAATTAGTTGTAATGTTGGTCCTTTATGAGCAAACCACCAAGGCTATAGCCTAACTTTTCTGCCAAAAAAGCCTCATTTTCATCGCATTTCAATCTATAATCAAAATCAATCAATTTCTAATTTGGTCATTATTGAGCAAAGTAACAAGGCTATAGCCTTACGTTTTGGCCAAAAATGGCTCATTTTCATCACTTGTCAATCTACAATTCAAATCAATCAGTTTCAATGTTGATCATATTTGAGCAAATTACCAAGGCTATAGCCTTACTGTTGGGCCAAAAATGCCTCATTTTCATCGCATTTCAATCTATAATCAAAATCAATCAATGTCTAATTTGGTCATTTTTGAGCAAAATACCAAGGCTATAGCCTTACTTTTTGGCCAGAAATGGCTCATTTTCATCACATGTCAATCTATAATCGAAAGCAATCAATTTCAATTTTGGCCATTTTTGAGCAAATTACCAAGGCTATAGCCTTACTGTTGGGCCAAAGATGACTAATTCTCATCACTTTTCAATCTGCAATCCAAATCAATTAGTTGTAATGTTGGTCCTTTATGAGCAAACCACCAAGGCTATAGCCTAACTTTTCTGCCAAAAAAGCCTCATTTTCATCGCATTTCAATCTATAATCAAAATCAATCAATTTCTAATTTGGTCATTATTGAGCAAAGTAACAAGGCTATAGCCTTACGTTTTGGCCAAAAATGGCTCATTTTCATCACTTGTCAATCTACAATTCAAGTCAATCAGTTTCAATGTTGATCATATTTGAGCAAATTACCAAGGCTATAGCCTTACTGTTGGGTCAAAAATGCCTCATTTTCATCGCATTTCAATCTATAATCAAAATCAATCAATTTCTAATTTCGTCATTTTTGAGCAAAATACCAAGGCTATAGCCTTACTTTTTGGCCAGAACTGGCTCATTTTCATCACATGTCCATTTATAATCAAAATCAATCAATTTCAAATTTCGTCATATTTGGGCAAAATACCAAGGCTATAGCCTTACTGTTGGGCCAAAAATGCCTCATTCTCATCACTTGTCAATCTGCAATTCAAATCAATCAGTTTCAACTTTGGTCATTTTTGAGCAAAATACCAAGGCTATAGACTTACTTTTTGGCCAGAAATGGCTCATTGTCATCACATGTCAATCTATAATCAAAAGCAATCAATTTCAATTTTGGCCATTTTTGAGCAAATTACCAAGGCTGTAGCCTTACTGTTGGGCCAAAGATGACTAATTCTCATCACTTTTCAATCTGCAATCCAAATCAATTAGTTCTAATGTTGGTCCTTTATGAGCAAACCACCAAGGCTATAGCCTAACTTTTCTGCCAAAAAAGCCTCATTTTCATCGCATTTCAATCTATAATCAATATCAATCAATTTCTAATTTGGTCATTATTGAGCAAAGTAACAAGGCTATAGCCTTACGTTTTGGCCAAAAATGGCTCATTTTCATCACTTGTCAATCTACAATTCAAGTCAATCAGTGTCAATGTTGATCATATTTGAGCAAATTACCAAGGCTATAGCCTTACTGTTGGGTCAAAAATGCCTCATTGTCATCGCATTTCAATCTATAATCAAAATCAATCAATTTCTAATTTCGTCATTTTTGAGCAAAATACCAAGGCTATAGCCTTACTTTTTGGCCAGAACTGGCTCATTTTCATCACATGTCCATCTATAATCAAAATCAATCAATTTCAAATTTCGTCATATTTGGGCAAAATACCAAGGCTATAGCCTTACTGTTGGGCCAAAAATGCCTCATTCTCATCACTTGTCAATCTGCAATTCAAATCAATCAGTTTCAACTTTGGTCATTTTTGAGCAAAATACCAAGGCTATAGACTTACTTTTTGGCCAGAAATGGCTCATTTTCATCACATGTCAATCTATAATCAAAAGCAATCAATTTCAATTTTGGCCATTTTTGAGCAAATTACCAAGGCTATAGCCTTACTGTTGGGCCAAAGATGACTAATTCTCATCACTTTTCAATCTGCAATCCAAATCAATTAGTTCTAATGTTGGTCCTTTATGAGCAAACCACCAAGGCTATAGCCTAACTTTTCTGCCAAAAATGCCTTATTTTCATCACTTTTCAATCTGCAATCCAAATCAATTAGTTGTAATGTTGGTCCTTTATGAGCAAACCACCAAGGCTATAGCCTAACTTTTCTGCCAAAAAAGCCTCATTTTCATCGCATTTCAATCTATAATCAAAATCAATCAATTTCTAATTTGGTCATTTTTGAGCAAAATACCAAGGCTATAGCCTTACGTTTTGGCCAGGAATGGCTCATTTTCATCACATGTCAATCTTTAATCAAAATCAATCAATTTCAAATTTCGTCATATTTGGGCAAAATACCAAGGCTATAGCCTTACTGTTGGGCCAAAAATGCCTCATTCTCATCACTTTTCAATCTGCAGTCCAAATCAATTAGTTGTAATGTTGGTCCTTTATGAGCAAACCACCAAGGCTATAGCCTAACTTTTCTGCCAAAAAGGCCTCATTTTCATCGCATTTCAATCTATAATCAAAATCAATCAATTTCTAATTTGGTCATTATTGAGCAAAGTAACAAGGCTATAGCCTTACGTTTTGGCCAAAAATGGCTCATTTTCATCACTTGTCAATCTACAATTCAAATCAATCAGTTTCAATGTTGATCATATTTGAGCAAATTACCAAGGCTATAGCCTTACTTTTGGGCCAAAAATGCCTCATTCTCATCACTTTTCAATCTGCAATCCAAATCAATTAGTTGTAATGTTGGTCCTTTATGAGCAAACCACCAAGGCTGTAGCCTAACTTTTCTGCCAAAAAAGCCTCATTTTCATCGCATTTCAATCTATAATTAAAATCAATCAATTTCTAATTTCGTCATTTTTGAGCAAAATACCAAGGCTATAGCCTTACTTTTTGGCCAGAAATGGCTCATTTTCATCACATGTCAATTTATAATCAAAATCAATCAATTTCAAATTTCGTCATATTTGGGCAAAATACCAAGGCTATAGCCTTACATTTTAGCCGAACATGGCTCATTTTCATCACATATCACTCTATAATCAAAATCGATCAATGTCAACTTTCGTTATATTTGGGCAAAATACCAAGGCTATAGCCTTACGTTTTGGCCAAAATGCCTCAGTCTCATCACATGTCAATCTATAGTCAAAATCAATCAATTTCAAATTTGGTCATTTCTGAGCAAAATACCAAGGCTATAGCCTTACGTTTTGGCCAAAATGCCTAATTGTCATCACATTTCAATCTATAATCAAAATCAATCAATAATAATAATAATAATAATAGAAAATATTTAAAGTGGGTAATCTACAATAATTAACAATGGTAGTTAATTTTTTACAGTAGGGCCCACTGTAAAATTTCAATGTCCAATTTGGTCATTTCTGAGCAACATACCAAAGCTATAGCCTTACTTTTCGGGCAGAAATTGCTCATTTTCATCACTTTTCAATCTGCAATCCAAATCAATGCATTTCAATTTTGGTCACTTTTGAGCAAATTACCAAGGCTATAGCCTTACTGGTGGTCCACAAATGCCTCATTTTCATCACTGCTCAATGAGCAATCAAAATGAATGAATTTCAATTTTGGCCATTTTTGAGCAAATTACCAAGGCTATAGCCTTACTGTTGGGCCAAAGATGACTCATTCTCATCACTTTTCAATCTGCAATCCAAATCAATTAGTTGTAATGTTGGTCCTTTATGAGCAAACCACCAAGGCTATAGCCTAACTTTTCTGCCAAAAAAGCCTCATTTTCATCGCATTTCAATCTATAATCAAAATCAATCAATTTCTAATTTGGTCATTATTGAGCAAAGTAACAAGGCTATAGCCTTACGTTTTGGCCAAAAATGGCTCATTTTCATCACTTGTCAATCTACAATTCAAATCAATCAGTTTCAATGTTGATCATATTTGAGCAAATTACCAAGGCTATAGCCTTACTGTTGGGCCAAAAATGCCTCATTTTCATCGCATTTCAATCTATAATCAAAATCAATCAATGTCTAATTTGGTCATTTTTGAGCAAAATACCAAGGCTATAGCCTTACTTTTTGGCCAGAAATGGCTCATTTTCATCACATGTCAATCTATAATCGAAAGCAATCAATTTCAATTTTGGCCATTTTTGAGCAAATTACCAAGGCTATAGCCTTACTGTTGGGCCAAAGATGACTAATTCTCATCACTTTTCAATCTGCAATCCAAATCAATTAGTTGTAATGTTGGTCCTTTATGAGCAAACCACCAAGGCTATAGCCTAACTTTTCTGCCAAAAAAGCCTCATTTTCATCGCATTTCAATCTATAATCAAAATCAATCAATTTCTAATTTGGTCATTATTGAGCAAAGTAACAAGGCTATAGCCTTACGTTTTGGCCAAAAATGGCTCATTTTCATCACTTGTCAATCTACAATTCAAGTCAATCAGTTTCAATGTTGATCATATTTGAGCAAATTACCAAGGCTATAGCCTTACTGTTGGGTCAAAAATGCCTCATTTTCATCGCATTTCAATCTATAATCAAAATCAATCAATTTCTAATTTCGTCATTTTTGAGCAAAATACCAAGGCTATAGCCTTACTTTTTGGCCAGAACTGGCTCATTTTCATCACATGTCCATTTATAATCAAAATCAATCAATTTCAAATTTCGTCATATTTGGGCAAAATACCAAGGCTATAGCCTTACTGTTGGGCCAAAAATGCCTCATTCTCATCACTTGTCAATCTGCAATTCAAATCAATCAGTTTCAACTTTGGTCATTTTTGAGCAAAATACCAAGGCTATAGACTTACTTTTTGGCCAGAAATGGCTCATTGTCATCACATGTCAATCTATAATCAAAAGCAATCAATTTCAATTTTGGCCATTTTTGAGCAAATTACCAAGGCTGTAGCCTTACTGTTGGGCCAAAGATGACTAATTCTCATCACTTTTCAATCTGCAATCCAAATCAATTAGTTCTAATGTTGGTCCTTTATGAGCAAACCACCAAGGCTATAGCCTAACTTTTCTGCCAAAAAAGCCTCATTTTCATCGCATTTCAATCTATAATCAATATCAATCAATTTCTAATTTGGTCATTATTGAGCAAAGTAACAAGGCTATAGCCTTACGTTTTGGCCAAAAATGGCTCATTTTCATCACTTGTCAATCTACAATTCAAGTCAATCAGTGTCAATGTTGATCATATTTGAGCAAATTACCAAGGCTATAGCCTTACTGTTGGGTCAAAAATGCCTCATTGTCATCGCATTTCAATCTATAATCAAAATCAATCAATTTCTAATTTCGTCATTTTTGAGCAAAATACCAAGGCTATAGCCTTACTTTTTGGCCAGAACTGGCTCATTTTCATCACATGTCCATCTATAATCAAAATCAATCAATTTCAAATTTCGTCATATTTGGGCAAAATACCAAGGCTATAGACTTACCTTTTGGCCAGAAATGGCTCATTTTCATCACATGTCAATCTATAATCAACAGCAATCAATTTCAATTTTGGCCATTTTTGAGCAAATTACCAAGGCTATAGCCTTACTGTTGGGCCAAAGATGACTCATTCTCATCACTTTTCAATCTGCAATCCAAATCAATTAGTTGTAATGTTGGTCCTTTATGAGCAAACCACCAAGGCTATGGCCTAACCTTTCTGCCACAAAAGCCCCATTTTCGTCGCATTTCAATCTATAATCAAAATCAATCAATTTCTAATTTGGTCATTATTGAGCAAAGTAACAAGGCTATAGCCTTACGTTTTGGCCAAAAATGGCTCATTTTCATCACTTGTCAATCTACAATTCAAGTCAATCAGTTTCAATGTTGATCATATTTGAGCAAATTACCAAGGCTATAGCCTTACTGTTGGGCCAAAAATGCCTCATTCTCATCACTTTTCAATCTGCAATCCAAATCAATTAGTTGTAATGTTGGTCCTTTATGAGCAAACCACCAAGGCTATAGCCTTACTGTTGGGCCAAAAATGCCTCATTTTCATCACTTTTCAATCTGCAATCCAAATCAATTAGTTTTAATGTTGGTCCTTTATGAGCAAACCACCAAGGCTATAGCCTAACTTTTCTGCAAAAAAAGCCTCATTTTCATCGCATTTCAATCTATAATCAAAATCAATCAATTTCTAATTTCGTCATTTTTGAGCAAAATACCAAGGCTATAGCCTTACTTTTTGGCCAGAACTGGCTCATTTTCATCACATGTCCATCTATAATCAAAATCAATCAATTTCAAATTTCGTCATATTTGGGCAAAATACCAAGGCTATAGACTTACTTTTTGGCCAGAAATGGCTCATTTTCATCACATGTCATTCTACAATCCAAATCAATCAGTGTCAATGTTGATAATTGTTGAGCAAATTACCAAGGCTATAGCCTTACTGTTGGGCCAGAAATGGCTCATTTTCATCATGTTTTAGTCTGCAATCAAAATCAATCAGTTTCAAAGTTGGTCATTATTGAGCAAAGTAACAAGACTATAGCCTTACGTTTTGGCCAAAAATGGCTCATTTTCATCACTTGTGAATCTGCAACCAAACTCTATCAATTTCAAATTTGGTCATATTTGGGCAAAATACCAAGGCTATAGCCTTACGTTTTGGCCAAAAATCGCTCATTTTGATCATTTGTCAATCTGCAATCAAAGTCAATCAGGTTCAATGTTGGTCATTATTGAGCAAGGTAACAAGGCTATAGCCTTACGTTTTGGCTAAAATTGGCTCATTTTCATCAGTTTTCAATCTGTAATGAAAATCAATCAGTTTCAATGTTGGTCACTTTTCAGCAAAATACCAAGGCTATAGCCTTACTTTTTGGCCAAAATGCCTCATTGTCATCACATTTCAATCTATAATCAAAAATCAATCAATTTCCACTTTGGTCATTTTTGAGCAAAATACCTAGGCTATAGCCTTATTTTTTGACCAGAAATGACTCATTTTCATCACATTTCAATGTTCAATCAAAATCAATCAATTTCAAGTTACGTCATATTTGGGCAAAGTACCAAGGCTATAGCCTTACTTTTTGGCCAAAACTCGCTCATTTTGATCACGTTTCAATCTGTAATCAAAATCAATCAGCGTCAATGTTGGTCGTTGTTGAGCACAATACCAAGGCTATAGCCTTATACTTTGCCCCAATATGTCCTCATATTCATCACTGTTTAATCTGCAATCAAACTCAAACAATGTCCATTTAGATCATTTTTCGGCAAAAATACTAAGGCTATAGCCTTACCTTTTGACCTACTGTGGATCATTTTCACCACTTTACAATCTGCACTCATAGTTAAACAACATCAATTTTGATCATTGTTCGGCGAAAAATACCAAGGCTATAGCATTACTTCATGCTCAAAATTGGCTCATTTTCACCACTTTTCAATCTGCAATCAGTCTGAATCCATTTCAATTTTTGTTATTTTTCAGCAAACTACCAAAGCTATAGCCTTACTTTTTGTCCAAAATTGGCTCATTGTCAGCACTTTTTAATTTGCAATCAAAGTCAAGCAATATCAATTTTCATCAAATTTCGAATAATACCATGGCTATAGCCTTACATTTTGCCCAAAATTGGCTCACTTTCATCACTTTTAAATCTGCAGTCATAGTCAAACAATGTTAATTTCGATCAATTTTCGGCGAAAGTACCAAGGCTATAGCCTTACGTTTTGCCCAAAATTTCCTCATTTTCATCACTTTTCAAACTGCAATCAAACTCAAACCATGTCAAATTCGATAACTTTTCGGCAAAAATACCAAGGCTATGGCCTTACCTTTTGCCTAAAATTGGCTCATTTTCATCAACTTTCAAACATCTCACTTTCAGTTTCTGCCGATCATCGGCAAATCACCAATGCTCTAGCCTTACTTTTTGCCCAAAATTGGCTCATTGTCAGAAGTTTTTAATGTGCAATCAGCTATAAGCAATATCAATTTCGATCAATTTTCGCAAAATACCAAGTCTATAGACTTACTTTTTGCCCAAAATTTGGCCATTTTCATCATTTTTCAATCTGCAATCATAGTCAAGCAATGTCAATTTCGATCATTTTTCTGCAATATAGCAGGGCTATAGCCTTACGTTTTCCCAAAATTGGCTCATTTTCATCACTTTCCAATCTACAATCAATATGAATCCATGTCATTTTTTGTTACTTTTCAGCAAAATTCCAAGGCTATAGCCTTACTGTCTGCCCAACATTGGCTCATTGTCAGCACTTTTTAATCTGCAATCAAAGTACAGCAATATCAATTTCGATCAATTGTTGCAAAATACCAAGGCTATAGCCTTACTTTTTGCTCACAATTGGCTCATTTTCACCACTATTCAATCTGCAATCAAAGTCAATCCATTTCAATTTCTTTTACTTCTCAGCAAACTACCAAGGCTATAGCCTTACTTTTTGCCCAACATTAGCTCATTTTCAGCAATTTTTAATCTGCAATCAAAATCAATCAATTTCAATTTTGGTCATTTTTCGGCAAAATACCAAGGCTATAGCCTTACTTTTTGGCCAAAAGTCGCTCATTTTCATCACTTTTCAATCTACAATCAAAATCAATCAATTTCAATTTGTATCATTTTTCAGCAAAATACTAATTCTATAGCCTAACGTTTTGGCCAAAATTGGCTCATTTTTATACCTTTTCAATCTGGAATCAAAATCATTGAAGTTCAAAGTAGATCATTTTTCAGCAAAGTACAAATGCTATAGCCTTACTTTTTGGTTACAATTGGATCATTTTCATCATTTCTCAATCTGCGATCAAAGTGAATGAATATCAAGTTTGGTTATTTTGACCAAAATGCCAAGGCTATAGCTTTACGTATTTCAAATTTGGTCATTTTTGAGCAAAAGTATCTCATTGGAGGGACTGTTCAGTCTGTAATCAACATGAATTACTTTCAATTTTAGTGATTTTTCAACAACATTCCAAGACTATAGCCCTACGTTTAGGCCAACAATATCTCATTTCAAGCACCTTTCAATCTTCAATCATACTAAATCAATTTCAATTCCGGTTACTTTTTTGCAAGATACCAAGACTATAGCCTTACTTTTTGCCCAACATCCCATTTGAAGGACATGTCAAATGAATTTAAATTTTTGTCACTATGAGGCTAAATGCGATTACTATACCCTTACTTTTCGATCAAAAATAGCTCATCTTCATCACTCTGCAATCTTCAGTCAGAGTAAATCAATTTCAAGTTGATCATTGTTTGGCAAAATACCAAGACTATAGCAAATGACAACTTCATGATTGTTTTTACCAAACTGTTTAACAAATTGTTACAATCTGGAACATTTCCTGAGGAATGGTCTATAGGTATAATTGTAGTACTTTTTAAAGGGGGGGTGATGAAGCAGATCTGAATAATTACAGGGGTATTACACTACTGAGTATATTTGGGAAGTTTTTCTTAGGTGTTTTGCTTGAGAGATTGAACAACGTCATTTCTAATTTTGAAATACTTGAACAAAATCAGATAGGTTTTAGAAAAGTATATCAGACATCTGATCACATTTTCACTTTTCGAGCTATTATTGAAAATTATTTCAGAAACAATAAAGGACCCCTGTATGTATGTTTTGTAGATTTCAAAAAAGCCTTCGATTCTGTGGACCACAAGCTGCTGTTACAGCAGCTTGTTACATACGGAATAAAGGGTAACTTTCTAAATGTCATCACCTCACTCTATGATAAAGTTAAATCGTGTGTGAGGGGTAATGATAGTTTTACTGAAATTTTCCCTTGTAACAGAGGAGTTCGGCAAAGGTGCCTTCTTAGCCCAGTCCTTTTTGCATTATATTTGAATGATTTAAATCGTCACATTACGGCATCTTCTCAGGGGGTATTAGTGGATGATATAGCTATTCACTCACTTTTATATGCCGATGATCTTGTTTTGTTAGGAAAGAATAGAAAAGACCTCCAGTCACAACTGGATGCATTAGATAATTTTTCTAAATCTCTTAAAATGGAAGTTAATATGGACAAAACTAAAGTCATGTTGATCCAAAAGCAGAAATCCCGTGTAAAATCTAAGAAAAATAAACCTTGGAAGATAGGGGATCATGAAGTTAAAGAATGTATTTCTTACAAATATTTAGGTGTTACGTTGAAATCAACGGGGTCTTTTTCAGAACATATTGATAAAATAAAGGAGAAAGCTCATAAGTCCTATTTTTGTCTTATTTCTAAAAGTAAGGAATGGGGTGGTTTCCAGCCTCGTCTTTTTCTTTATTCATTTGACCATACAATTGCTCCTATATTGAATTATTCACCAGAGATATGGGGTTTTGAAGTTTGGCCAAAATTAGAAACACTTCATCTTAAAGCTTGTAAATATGCCTTGGGGGTTCGCTCAAGTGCGACTACGGATGCCGCCTATGCTGAATTAGGGAGAGTAAGTCTCCAATGTCAAAGACATATTAACATTTTAAATTTTTTCGCTAGGTTGTCCTCTTTAGATTTAACGCGCTACGCTAGAAAAGCTTTCTCAATGCTTACAAAGGGTGCAGATCATGGTCATTATAACTGGGTATCTCATGCCCGTGATCTCAGGGTACGCTATGAAATACTGTAATCGGATACTCGTTCGAACATCAAACTTAAGGTCATTAATCATTTGTCAGGAGTGCTACATAGATTAAATGATCATATAACGGAAAACAGAAAATTAAATTTATACGCATCATTTAAAACAAATTACAAATTTGAGCCCTACCTGGATTACATAACAAATTTCACAGTTAGAAGCACATTGGCAAAACTCAGACTCAGTGCTCATAACCTTTAACTTGAGACTGGAAGATTCAGTAAAAACAAAACACTAAGAGATGAAAGGTTTTGTCCTTACTGTAAAACCCTGAATATTTTTGAAGTTGAAAATGAAGTTCATTTTCTCTTATCTTGTTCTCTTTTTAATGAAGAGCGACAACAATTCTTAGAAGAAATATACAGAAATTTTCCAAATACTGCCACATTGAATGAGCTAAACTTATTCACTTGGCTAATGACTCAAGAGGATATTCTTACAACAAAACTCCTTGGAAAATTCTGTAAAACATCCTTTGACCTAAGATCAAAATTTATAAGCAATTCCCATAAAATTATCGATTAAACATTTAATAGTTCTCCTTTCATTATGTTCTAGTTGAAAACTTTCTTTATTAGCTTTATTAAATATGCGTGTACAATCGCGTTAACTAATTAGTTTTTGTTATTTTACATACCCTTAATTTAGTATATAGCTGTAATATTGTAAGCAGTTAAGGGCCATCTCGGCCTGCATACTTGTATTACAAAAAAAAATAGCCTTACTTTTAGGCCAAGAATATCTAATTTGAAGCACGTTTCAATCTTCACTCAAACTAACAGAATTTCAATGTTGATCATCTTTTTGGCACAATATCGAGACTATAGCCTTACTTTTTGGTCAATAATATTCAATTTGAAGCACCCGTCAATCTTCAATCAAACGGAATCAAGTTCAATTCTGGTCACTTTTGGGCAAAATACCAAGACTATAGCCTTACTTTTTCCCCAACAATATCTCACTGATTTTGTATTGAAATTAAGAGGTAGTAGAAATCAACCAATTTTGGCCAAAAATATAAGGCTATAACCTTTGCATTTCAGGGCAAAATGACCCAAGGGAAGTGTATTGATTTTGATTGCAAGTTAAAAAGTGGCACGAATCAGCCTAGTTTGGCCAGAAAGCAAGATTATAATCTTTGACGTTTGTAGAATAAGGAGCAGAGCTGAAGTTGACAATTGCTGGTCTGGCATAAGGCAAGTATGAACATAGTATGAAGTTCGTAAGAAAACAATACTAACCTGCGGCGCGCAACTAGGATTTTTCAAAGGGCAGGGGTCTAGTCTGCATAAAAAGCCACACCAAAAACTCCTTCAAGAGAATGCAGCTTGGAATGATGTTCTTCAGATATGGGATAAATCGTAGCCAAGAGGGATTTCAGGGGCACACTTACTTCATTTGTGGCGATTACCAGTCTGCTAAGTGGCCTAGGGGGAGTTGCAGGAAGGCTCAATGCTTCCTTTAGTAATATAGGGGGGGTTCATCATGGCTGGGTCCGATGCGCCAGAAAAGCTTTTAATTTTCACCCCTCTAGACCGGCCCAGAAAAAGACATCTATCAGACTAATATTTTGCTGACTATCATAGTGGATCTACGACAAATTTACAATGAAAAGCAAAATGGGAGTAAAAATTTTCTTGAAAAATGTTCCGGTTGAAGTGTCCGTCCTTCAATGGCATCATGCCTGATGCCTGATGGATGAAAAACAAAGCATCTTTGATTAAAAATCCTGCCCGTAGGCAGTTATGGGGCAAAACGGGCATAGCAGAACCCTAATAATTTCTGAGGATTGTAGTTCTAGATCTCAGTAAATAGCTGTTTTATCTCATAACGTGGGACAATGCTTCCCCCCGCCCCCCCCCATTTAGCTACCTACAGACCTGTAAAGCATCAATGACTTTTCCACGAGGAGTAAATCAACAAAATAGAAGAAGAAATTAAGCTCCAAGCTCTCGCCGCTTAGACTTCTATGAAGTAAAAGATAATGCTAGGTTTCATTTCTTCCATTAGAATTTTCCTTTCATATGAGAATTAAGTAAAGTTGCAAACTATGGATTTTTTCACCAAGGAACGTTGGGGAAAATCAATTCTTCCCAATGCAGAAATATCATGAAAAGTAGGCGATTGTGAGCGAGGAAGAGTTGCAGAGACAGGAGATTCAATGCTGCCATCGTGAGTGCTGTCTACATGCTGCGATGAAGTCGTAATTTTCTTGCAACTGAGACCAGTCTGATGAATGGGAAGATGGCGCAAAACATGTTAGAATACATCACTTATGTAGGGGCACAGAGTCAAAGTTCAAAATTCTAGAACGGTCACCTCTCTGGTCCTTCTTGGCTACAGGTCTGAATTAGAAACAGAAGAAATTTCCAAATTTTACTACTTGGAAATCTAAGGGTCATTAAATAATAAGATGTATTCAGCAAAATGCAAAAAATAGTTCTAAAAAATTCAGGAAAAGAGCACTTTTGTACTTTTGACAGAAAATGGCAGAGTTCTGGACCTCCAGGACCTCCCATGGTTGGGCGCCTGACCTGCTGTCTGTCTTCTTCGTCAGTCAGTCCTAGAGAATTAAACAATTGCGCATCCCTTCATTGCTTTTCTTCCGTCCAAGATATACTAGTGTAGGTTTAGTAATGCAATTTTACAGTGATTTGTAGTGTTAAAAAATGACATGGGTCTGTGAAAGCTTAATTAAGGGCTACATTCAAGTCTGTGTGGGGCACTGAAACGAAAGCTCATTGGGACCCCTGAAAATAGAAGTTGAACCATCTTTTAAGTGATAAATTCTTGGTATCCTGTTGGTAAGATGTTTTATAGTTACAAGGTTCAGTCAGAACCGAACATCGTTATGTGACTCAGCAGTTGGATTGTGAAAAAATCAAAAGTAAATAATTTTACTCACTTATCTCCAGAAAGAAATTACTTCAAACAAATAACTGATATCGACAGTACTTCATAAGACTTTCAAAATTTTTAGCACTAGGAATGTTAGGACCAAGTAGGTCCATTGGTAAATGTTGGCTTGTTATCACGCAAATATATTTTGCCATTAAATTCTAGTGGATTACTGCCAGGAGACATCGAATGCCATAGATGATGCGGCCATGCAAAAATCTCTCTGATGCAGGAATAAGAAGAGACATGTGAAAGCAAGCGGAAAAGCTAAAGGCAATGTAGAAATAAAGTGGTTTAGGATTACCTAAATCAAACAGCCATTTATTCTCTTCATCTTCAATTCATCTAAATCAAACATCGATTTATTCTCTTCTCTTTCATCTTACCTAAACCAAATGTTCACTTCAATTCTTCTCTTCAATTCATCTAAACCAAACAGCAATCCTTCTCTTCTCCTTCATCTTATCTAAATCAAACATTTACTTCTTTTCCCCTATTAGAAATTCATGCAAATCAAAGACCACTTCATTCTCTTCTTCATCAACTCACCACAATCAAACATTCACTTAGTATCCTATCTTTTACTTCATCAAAGCCAAAAGATCTCTTATTTTCCTGTAATCCAGCTCATCAAAATCAAACAGCAGTTTATTTTCTGTTTGCGACAGGAAGCTGGAAGTTTCGATAGATGAATGAGTCAGCATAAAGAATCTCTAAAATATTTTCAACAGGCCTAAATGCAATGCATCTGAATAACAGATATGATGCAATGGAAAGAATAGCATTACAAGATCGCACTGACCTCATTTCCATGATAGCCCCTTTCGTGGTGTCAATATAACCTACAAAATATAGAGAAACAAAGCAAAGTAGAGATTGTGGTGTTATTTTTTCGCCAAAGAGGACACAGTGTAACCTTTAAGCAACACTGAGAGCAAGACACACTGAGAGCAAAACACTGTTCCACATGCGTTCTGCAACTTTCAAGACTTAATGCAAATTCACTGAAACAGTTTACCTTGGGAAAAATCCGTTTCCATGCAGTCTTCATCTTTTATAGTACTTAGCGCTCTTTGATGAAATCTGTTGCTTGACAAGGTTCCATTTCTTTGTGTTCGCGATGGAAGTATACAAGTAACTAGAATCTCTTTTCATTGACGATATTTGTTTTTACTTCCTATCCTTAACCAAATACAAAATGTATGAAATGAAAATTAAGAGAGTAGTTCTAACCTCTGGCTTGAACAACTGTGCAAACAAGAGCAGAATGTATTGCTTTTTAACTTCCAAAGATGCAATGAATCTCATTCATGTAGAGAAATCACATACTTCTAGCACACCGCAATGCGGTTGAGCAGAGATGTCGCAAAATCGAATAGGTTTATTCAATAAATGGATTCTGTTGGCACATCTAGAGAATTAAAGACTTTTCTTACCAAGCAATCAAATCAAATCAATAAAGGCAAATCATAAGGTTTTGCAGAACTCATTTTAAATTAAACCAAAGAATCCATAAATGCCTTGTTTTACTTATTCAAAATTGTAGACCGAGTTTGGTGCAAGTCATATAGCAAACAAGTACATCAAACACATAATCCAATATCCCGAACCTGGTTTTGGACTTAGCACTTATCAGTGATTTCTGGTTAAACTTTTTTCAAACTGAGTGATTGAACCATTGTCTGAAGCAGAAACGAAGCCATCTCTGAAAATGTGGGGAACGTAGTAAATAAGAATGATGGGTGCCTGGGGGCTTAGCCCCCAGGTAAATGTTAGGAAAACTCACTTCATGAAATCATATGAAAGATTCCTCTTTGTTAATGCTAAGAAGCAAGAAAGAGATGCATTCTTTAGTGAAAATGCTTGCGTTAAGAAATCCAGTTGTTGTGGCTTTTATTGTGGTCTAACCACTTGCGTCGTCTAATTTATGCTGTGGGTTATGCAGGTAGTTAACACTCAGAGAAAAAACAATCTTTTCAAAATATGTGCAAGATATGCTTGGAAACAATACTACTGCAAAAAGTGTTGAAGCAAGAAGAACTTGAGAGTTAACAGGGTTTTCACATAAAAGATTCACACATATGTATTGTGTAGTGGAGGAAAACCTATTGTGTGCTAGTAAGAAAGTCGAGAGAGTTGGTAGAATGAAAAGATTAGCAAAAGGAGATTGAAAACATTAGGACATGAGAACAGCAGCAACAATCTGAAAACTACAGCATCTCCCTTCTTTAGGAAAGTGAGCCCATTGTCCATCAAAAGAAACAGTGTAAATCAAGTATAGATAAGCGCTCATGTTGTGTTCTATAATGTTCTCTTACAGGTTCTTTATTTCCTTGAACTCTACCGTTGACTGCGTTGTAAAATTGTGCCCTTCTGTGTCAAAACTTCACACGATCTCGGTTGGTCACATTTTTAGTATAGTACCTTTGAGGCGAGTGGCCAAGTGGTTAGAGCGCTTGACTGCTGTGCGAAACATCGATGGTTCGAGCCGAACCCTCGGATCATAGTTGAGATGCTCGCTCACTGTCTACCCAGCAGCAAATAGATACCTGATGGCAACACTGAGGGAGTTAAAGGCGGCGAGGAAAGGAACTGGCCACCCTCACCATACATGCTCTCCACAGCTAAATTTATGCTTATTTTGCACGCTGATTGGTCAGTTATTTTGGGAGAAGACAGACCTAATCAGGGGTCTCAAACATTTGGCGGCTATACTCGCAAATGGCAAGCTATTATTTAACTGCTGAATGTCATTTGACGTTGTCTTACTGCTAGAATTTGATAGTGAAATTCTGTTATTATGTTATGGTGGAAGATCCTGAGTCCTAAAGCAAAGTCTACAGAAAAAGAATAGACATCTAGCCTGTTGATTTTAGGTTTGAAGAAAGACAAATTATTGGATGCTGGTAAGAAAGAGGACAATATGCAGCTCTCTAGTTTGCAAACTCTTGGAGTGATTGCTGATTTTTGTGATAGAATTCGTGGGTTTTATGCACTCACACACTGTCTCAAGCATCCATACGCCTAGTCTTCCTTCTGTCTTTTCGTACTTGCAGATATCCATTCTTCAAACTAAAAGCAACATTGACCTTGTTATCGTAGTACTAAACTGATATGCTATATCTCCTCGTCATAAACACTTAGAGATCAGATTTGGCTCAGTTTTTACCGCCATTAGTTAGCTTGAGATAAATCGGTGAAGTAAGCTGGTACCTTACCCATTAGCAGTTGTGGATATAGCTTTGAGATGCTCCTGAGAAACTGAGATAATTTGGGCTATGAATATAGCGCAGCATGTCAACTTTAGGCTGATCAGTGGAACAGTATCTTTAAGTACTTACTACGTCCATAAAGATATCGTTGAAGGAGCAAATTACCAAACAACAGCCAAAAAGGGCCATGCGATCCAAAACCATGATTCTGAGCACCAAGAATATATCGTAAACAGGAAATCATATGACTATTGTTATACGTAACAGCAGAAAGCCGCTAAAGCAAAATGCAGCTGTTTCTTATCAATGCTTCTTGTTAATAGCGCAAGAAGAAACTAACTTTCAATGGAGTCGTTTGTTACACACAAATGTAGAGCGTTTCACAATATACACATGGACGTTTCTACAGCTAGGACTTCTGTTGATATCGAAATAACGTGCAACACACCATACCGAAATATCGGTTTCTAACATTTCAAAATATCCGCGTTTGATATCAAACGGGTTGTGTCTACCTTCATGAACACTTAAAGTTGAAGTTTTTTGGATAATTATGATAGCCGATGTTCGGTGTGGGATAACATTGAACATTTAGGAACCGCATTATAAGGAACCTACATGTAGAAGGCTGAAAAATCTTAGGAACTTTTAATACTAACTACAAAGTCCCCAAGAAACTTTCAAATTCCTATTATCTTTATTACTGCCAACGATCAAGAATTAAGAAGTCGAATTCGCATTTATAAGGAACCTAGCTAAAGGTCTAGTTCCAAAAGTTCCTTGGTTTCGAAACTCCAATGATGTAGTTCTAAAAATTCCTTAACAGTCCCTTATTTTTCAGCGCACAATTAGTGCATCAAAATGGTACAGATACAAAGAAGACATTGAAATCTTGAATTTTGCCTTTAATTTTGGCTGCAGCGTAAGATCAATGAAAAATAAAGGACTTAACGCAAGCATAGCAAACAATCTATGAGGGTTTTGACTGTAAATGAATGGAGCCAGCTTCGTAATTCTTGAGCTTGGAGATAAAAATTATTCAGATAAAAGTTCCTGGAAATTTCTTCAAGTTTAAGTTCTTTGAATATTTCAGCATTCTACAGGTAGGTTCCTTATAAAGTGGTTCCTGATAAAAAAGCGTGTAATTCTTGTAGCAAGTGGTTAAAGACTTTACTTTACCTATTAATAAAGTGCAAATGTTTGGTTATTGTTAACTGCAAAGTATGGTCATCTGCTATGTCTCTCGTATTTCTCTATGCTATGGCTCCGGGGTAGTGTCATAGCTATTGTTCCCCGGGCTATCGCCCCTGTAGTGTATGTAATGTAGATTGTAGTTTGAGTAGATTGCCTTGTAGCTTTTATGCAATGTAATAAAATGTTGTTAATGGGCAAGCATCCGTTGAAACCTGCAGTATTCATATTGTTTTTTCGTAACACTGACCACTTAACAATGTCCATAGCAGGAAATGTGTAGTTAAAACCACGAAGCTATTAAGGAATATTTAATACTAGAATGTAATCAAAACAGGTCCAAACATAAAGATCTTTTTGAAGTACACTCTTCTCTATAAGAACAATTTTATAAGAACTCGAGTCTCAAAATTGATGGTAAATTAAGAACAAATTAAAAACAAGCTGAGGCTAAAGAACTGTCGTAAAATGATTTTCAAACAGACATGAAACTTGTTAAGCTCTACCATGTTTTCCAAAAGTCCTTGAAACGCCCTTATTAAGTGTATGAAAACCCGTAAGGGTACCAAGACTTTTGGGAAGAATTAATAGATCTTTAAGAACGTATATCTTTCGTCTTCTGCTGTTATCTAATACCTGTTTCATAAACATTCATTATTGTCTTCCATATTGTCCAATGTCTATGACACCCCAATAATTTAAGAGCATATCAAGAACAAGCAACTTAGCCTCAATATATTAGAAAAATTAAGAACAGCCAACCTGAATCTCAATTTTACTGGCTCTTATAAAAAAGAGTGTAGGCTTTCTGGCAGGCCCCTTATAGCAGTAACCTTTGGCTACCTTGAGGAAACCCATAGTGGATACCAATCATAATAATCGTTATGATTAATTTGAATTGTGTACATCCATTAAAAAGCTCTATCACCAAGACCATTCACAATGAAATACAACATTTTCTCTTTAAAGCTCTAATATTAATTTAATCAAGCAGCTTTGGATTTTGCGCTCACCTGTGCCGGTACAAAAGCTCCCTTCTATTTCTTCCGCCAGATCCTATTCATTCTATAGCAACACAAATGATCAACTTATCATTTTATCTTTATTGCAAGTGCACTCGAAAATTTCAAAACTTTTGATCTAATTTCCAAATCAATATCGGTCTTCTTGTCATGCAGTTCTTACTTCGGCCTTATAATTTGATCTGCATGGCTCCCAATTACTTTGGCAATAAGCTAGCATAAGAGAAGAAATTAATAAATTTCAAGTGAGGAAGCGAAACTTTCGCCTATTCAATAACATCTAAGAAGAATTTTGACATAAAATCGATTGCACATTCTGCATGCACTTCTTTGAATATATAGCACAAATATATTAATTGGGTTTACAGGAATTGTCATCTGCAACAACTTTGGATGTCTCTCTAGAAGGCGAAACCAATAATAAAAAAAAGTTGAGGCTTAATAAGGGAAGAAGAAGAATGGGATATGATTACTTTACTCTTTAGATTCTGAAAAGTATAACACACCCATTCTATGTTCCTGTTTTCACTGATATGTTTGATACTGCGGAACTTCTGCGAACATAATGGTAAATGCTAGAATTGAGTAAAAACTCCAAATATGAAATTGTTCCCAACATTCAAATATGACATAGCTTTTTATGAAGACATGTAAACAGGGAGACCAGACTTACAATACTCGCCAACAGTCCTTAGAACACCAACAAAAAATGATAAAAAAGCATGTTACTCTCAACTTCTTCACCCTATACTTTACAGATACTCCTATTCCCCTAGACTAATGTTGGCTTCACCATGAGACACATATGGTGCACACTTAATTTATCCGCTATAGCACGTACTTCCTTCAAAAACCAAAATTGCTCAGAGGGAAGAGGGAGGTGCAAAAGTGTCTCAGGACTTTTGGCGACTATTGTAGATTACACTTTTCCTGGGCTGTCAACATATTGATGCGGTGTTGCCAGTTCCTTTTCTCGCCAAGTTTATCTGCCCCAGTGTTGCCATCAAGTACCCATTTGCTGCTGAGTAAACAGTGAGCAAGCATTCAAACTATGGTTCGAGGGTTTGCCTCAAACTATTGATTCTTCGCACGGCAATATGTCCCTCTAGCCACTATCCCATCGTGGAACTTTTGTACCGCATGAAAATATGGGAAAGCAAGTTCTTTTTTGCAAAGGAAGGTGCGTCTCTCTCAGCTCCTACTTTCGAGGTGTTTTCATGACCTACAATGGAATCCCAGTACCATGAACCCCGGATACAACGAACTTCCCGATATAACGAACAAAATGCCTGGTCCCTTAGATTCTACCTAACTAACACCCTAAAAGTTCTCTTGGTATAACGAACCCTAAATATAAACTCGTTATTAAGAACCGAATGTAAGCTCTTTCATCATAATCACCCTTGACAGAATATGGCAAATTTTGCATAATTTTTTGCTTGTCATTTGGATTTGCTTTTTCTTCGTGTTCATCCGTCACTTTTTTCATTGGGGAGATCATTATCGATACATGCCTGTACAGGGTGGTTAGCGTACTTGTCTCAAAAATAGCAAAGATGAAAACAAACAGGTTGTCATAAAACACATTTCTTCAGATATTCTTTTAGAACTCTGTAAATATGCAGCTCTTATGATGCTGAACATGAAAATGGACTCATGCAAAACTTAGCACTTTTCAGAGCTTAATGAGATTTCAGTGAACAATGACAAAATACAAAAGACCAAGGACGCCTACACTTTTGGGGCAAGGGGGGCAGCTGCCCCTCCTGCCCTTACCAAGGACATAATTATTTTAGTGCAAAAGTGTTTATAATGTGCCCTCAATAGGAGCCTTACCCCCCTCCCCTTGGTGCGGGCAGGCGTGCCTGCAAAAGACTAAAACAAACTGCCTTGCTCCTAAACTTTAAGAGGAGCACAAAGTGCTGTGACAATGATTTCCATTTTTCAATAACAATTTATAATTCAGCTTACTAGCTAGGACTGCAATGTGCACAGAGGTTCATTAGCAAGAGCACGAATTGTTCATGAGGCGTCTACTACGAAATACCTACGGAAAAACATGTCTCTCTGATTAATGAACTCCCGATATAACGAATTATTTTCAGGTTCCCTTCAGAGTTTGTTATAATGGGATTGCACTATATCTTCATCCACATGTTCATATATAGTTTTAGTTACTGTTCATTTCATTTATAATATTCATACTCGTAAAAAGTTTCATTGTAAGCTATAGATCCTGTTTTTCAAACTGACCTGTTAGAAGTAAAGTAGGAGACATAATATCACATAATGAAATTGTCATAATGCAGTCTCTGACCATAGCGTCCACTGAACAAAAGATGAGACGTTTCACAAAGTATACCAATGCTCAAATTCCAACCCACCATAATTTTCTTGCTGTGATGAGATTTCTTTGCCATCCATCAAAACTACGATTCAAGTTCATTGCTGCAGTGCATTTGATGACTTGTAATATATCTCTGTCGTAGAGTGCTTTCATGTCAAAATAAATTATATCTTATCATTAATTATGCTTGCCTTTACATCTCGTGCATAAGTGTGATTTCGAAATCACGAAGCTTAGAATCTGGGTTTTCAAAGACATAAAATCGTTGCTATGTGGTCATACTTGCACTTTTATCTATTAATATTGTTATATATAACGCTATAAACAGAAGCATAATGTGTAATTATCATGCAATATGATTAATAAGGAGACTCGGGTTATACGACAATAACAAGCTTAGAAGGCATTGGAGTTAGGTACCACGCCTATCTCCTTGAAAAGTCTACAATTATATAGTACTGCTTTCAACATTATTTTATTAACAATAAATACTGATTAATTGCTTGGGAAGAGTGAGGATCGATAACATCCTAGCTATTGTTGTGTGTTCTATTTCTACTTTCACATAGATGAAGGGAGGGGTTTTGTTAGGCATAGCCTTGCCTATGAAATTATCTAGTACTAATGAAATTTGGCTCAGAGAGAAGACCCACAGCTTTGCACAAATTCTCATGTAGTTGAAAAAGATGGAGGACGATTCTTTGTAGTACTTTATTTTCCAATGCAATAGATCCCACAAAAATGTCTCTACGTATTCCAGATTGTCTTACATTATGTATTAACTTTAAACTGCCAACGGCTAAGGAAGTAGTCACTTTGATAGCAGTGTTGCCTTAGAAATGTACAAGAAGTGTGAGGCACGAAGGATGATAGACAGGAAGTTGTCCTACAATTACTTAAATTGGAAAGAATTGTATGTTTATTGAAAAATAATGGTACTATGAAATAGAAACTAGGGAAAAGAAAGATAAATAGAAAGAAAGAAACCAGATATGGTTGCACGGCGCTCTCATCTGCATAGTTAGCAAGTGTGTCACAGGTACGATAACATAGTATACAGCTTGCTAATCATCCAAATTGCATTGTTGTTCAACATTTACATCAGCCACAAAGCTAAACGAATGCATGCATGATTGGACAAAACGTGGAATCTATAGGACAATTACAGCAACTGCATATCAAGGACATGCACACGTGCATGGATATTGTTTACAACTGACTTGTTTATCCAATGAGCGGACAAGAAAAGTGCACCCAAGGAATAAAGAGCACAACTTCCTGTCTGTAGTTAGCGCCAGGTGTTTCTAAACACCAATATAAGAGCAAAAATCTTTTCGTATATCAGGCCTTGTTTGAAAGCTGGAGGGAAGTGTTTAACACATTATCAAATCAAGATGCAATCAAAGTGTTTCAGTTCATGTTTATTCCTTGTCTTGCTGCTGATTATTACTTGCTCCACATTAACAACAGCATTCTTTACCCAAGGAGGTGATACACTAGGGAGAGAGATAAAGGTTGGTCCATAGCCTTTTTGCTTTCTTAGTGCCTCGATAAAGTTTTTGAAAGATTCAGTAATCTGAAGTAATTCTTTTGATAGGATTGTGCAGGTGATTTTTCAAAGTTTCTTTCTCCACGTGCAACTTCAATGATAAGCCTAATTGCAACTTAGAATCTTTGACTTATAAATCCAACAAACCATTCTCTATCCCTTGACCTGACTCATAAACGTTAAAATTTAAGCTACAGGGATCTGTAGATAGGATGTTGACAGGATCCTGCAGGTGGCTTGCCAAAGATTACGTCTTAAAATGCCAGTGCACTGTAAGAATACACCTAATTGTTACTAAGAACCTTTGATTTACAAATCCAACAGGCCATTCTCTATCCTTTGACCTGACTTTAAAACGCTAAAATTTAATCTTTCAATGTATTTGAAACGTGCTACAAGACATATTGCACTAGCATGGATGAACATTTATGCAGAATTTCAACCATAGAGTAGATTTTGCTAGCCCCAATTTTTCTCAGAAGAAATATCAAAAGCGTACTTATAGTCCTCAATGCGGAACACTGCATGTTGAGACAAAAAATTCGACACCAAGGAATGCAAGCTTGAATAGGTAAATCTGAAAAACAAAGGCAGATTTCACTGATTCAAGTCATATAGCTGGCACTATAGCATCATTTTGTTAAGATCTCGAAGAACATGTTCCATTAACCATGAACAAGCTCCAGGGGAATTTATGCGATAGGTGGGGAAAGAACCGGGTAGCGGGAGGAATCGATATTCTGTTGTCTTTCCTGTATCATTAGGGACATATGTTAACTTTGTTTAAGAAGTGCTAAACCTTCGTGAGCCATTTAATGTGAGATATGCTTTAAAGCCGGTTGAACACAAATTTCATGAGTACTTGAAATTTGTATGAGGGCTGGTAACTGTCCGCCTGAACGAACTTCACGGATGACTCAAACACACTTTCTAGCATGTGTACTTGTCAGTTGCTGTCTAACTCTATTAAGCTGCAGCTATCTTTCATAAAACTACTGTCTTTCTATGAAATTGGTCGAATGAAGTGGATTTCTGACCAAATAGGGAGGTTGCAGCCCATCCCCAGCCCCACCTCCTACATCCAAGGGTACAGGTAACGAGAAACTTCTCTAATTTCAAAATCAAGTTAAAAAGGACCATAGTTTTGTTCAGTGATGAGATTAAGCTTTTCAGAAGAGAAGAAAACTTTTGGAGTATTCCAGAACTCACGCAATGGCCCGGCCTTTTTTATTGAACTATGCACACTCCAACTGACACTAAAACACGACAAAACACTTTAAACACGCTTCACATCACTTCTGTTTTGATCTTTTCATCCAATCCACTAACGGTAATGGAAATCTCCCTCAGTTTTTAATGCAAAACGTATTTACTGAAAAAGTCAGTGCTACATTAGTTCCAGAAAATATCCAAGAATTGGCAACAGATCGCGCTAGTAATAGTAGAGATGCAAGCAGAAATGTTCGTGTAGGAAGAGAAGCGCTCAAGTGGCACGTAATTCAAATGAAAAGTTAGCATCGGTCTGCCAATCGGCAGGCAAGGTTAACCAACAGTTTGGGTGGAGCATCCAAGAAGGAGGAAGTTCTGTTACTCTTACTATCTACCTTATTGGTCCTTTTAACGCCGGCCCTTAATGGCGTCAATTTTCCTTAAGCGGCGTTAAAAGGGCCGGCGTTAAAATGGCCGGCGTTAAGTTAGCTTTTCATGATTGGAAATACCGGACCAGATCATAGTTCGCTTGCTTGTTATAATAACTGAAAGGGTTTCATGAGAAAATCTTGAAATCTTCTGTATAGAACAAACTTGCTTAAGGTCATGCTTTAAAACCGAAAAGAGACATAAACTGTGAGCTAAGCAAAGTTAACTGAAGATAGATGATTCTAATATAGGCCAAGCAGTGGTGTCATCGCGTTGGTTATAAGACAGCTACATTCGTATGAATCTGGCAGCAAAGTAAGTACTTTATGCAAGATTTTTATCGTAGGACGAGAGTTTCGTCTTCAGGAAGTGATCGAAGAGAAACATGAATACATCCATTATTGCTGAAAGATTAGTGCTTTGGCTGTCGCAATAAAAGTGCTATAACAAGATCGATTTTGCGAACAGGTGCTCAGGCAGTTGCTTTAGGATTAGCGCTGACACGACGCTATGTGCAAATACATTGGCCGCTTATAATCGCTAAAACACATATTCCGTACTATTTGCAGTAGACATTTCAATGTAAATCTATTTACTACGTAATATTGATTGTCCTTTTATGGCTGTCTCAAAACAGGCTACTATTCGCAGCTCGTATATAAAACGTCGCGAGAATACTGTAGAGCTTAGTTGTATTGTCCGGCGTGTTGGGTGTGTGACACAAGTACTGTGAGAGACAGAAACAAGCATGGCAAATTTATCATCGTTCATCTTACTGGCGTGTGTTCTATCTTTCTCAATGCATTCTCAGGGCTTTTTTCTTCATCAACGGGAGGCCGAGGTTAGCTGTTTTAACAATTTTTGCTAGCTTTAGCTATTAACATAGTTTAATTCATAGTTTTTTAATTGCTTTCTAGCTGTTAAATTATATCACTTTTATAATATTATGTCATATTATGCTATGCTATATCATAATGTACCTGCAACTAGCAGGAATGATAACAATGACCATTATCAAGAAAAGTTTACAATGGACCTTGAGAATCAGGACTTGGAGATATTTCTTTTGACTTCTATGCCTGAAACAAAATATATGCGTTAATTGCAGGCGGAAAACAGATATTTTGAAAAGCTTTAGGGGAGGTGTTGATAGTACATAGAAAATATGCCAAATTGGTATTTTGGGCAATCACCACAGCGACCAGCAGTTCGTTTGATAACACCCAAAATGGCAATTGGTTAGAAAGGTTCTATTTCTTAGATCGTTAAATTCACTTTCCACGATGTATAGTTTATGGTTCAGATTTCTCTAAAGACCGGTTTCAATTTAAGCGAATTCTTCAGCCAAGTCTTCAGTGAATTCACCGAGTGTGTCAACTACGTTAACTGAAAAAATATAATTCCCACTCCTCTGTCATTGGTTCTCTTCTTGGCTAATTCGTTGGGAAATTGAATTCCTTTGAACTCTCATATTTTGCTAGCAAATTTGCCTATGCCCTGGAGGAACATAAGGCATTCCAATCGCTGAAGAAATCGCTCAAGATTTCTCTCAAATTGAAACCGGCCTTACGGGGTCATATTCATCAGGATTCCACTGCTTATACGTTCAAGGCAGCAACATCAAAAGGATAAGTCAAAACTCGGTCATTGAAATACAATCGATCAGCAGTCCTTTAAGTGCCATGCTTGAGCTTCTTGCTCTTGCTCGATGTTTGATCCAAAGATACAGCACTGTACAATACATCCTCGATAGATCTTGCTTATTTGACCCCCGCTTGTTGGGATCCTATTTCCATGAAATTCACTTTTTGGAGTAATCTATTCTTCAATGGAATACTCGCTTCAGTTCCAGGCAAAACCATGCAACTTTTCGAAGGCTCTTCCTTTCGTTAGGTCCTAAATTAAATAATACTTGTCTCTTACTCGTGCATCAAGGATGGTGGAATTTATTTTACAGTGCCGCTTCTTCTTTAGTGAACGTAGTATAAGGTTATTTCTCATAGAACTAGCTGCGCAATAATACTATTAGGCATTAAAGACATTCTCAAAAGATATGAGTGATATCTACGAGAGCATATTTGAGGTCTATGCCGTTCTTCTCGTGACTAAGCCGTCATCTTCGGTTGCCCGATTGTCTCAACTACACTGCTTTGACAAATGAGAATGCATTGTACAAGGGAAGCAAAAATTTTAAAAAGATTAAGGCCTCCTGAGCTCTTAGATTGCTTTTCACCAGAAATGAAGTACACTACCTAAATTGAAGTTCATTGTCAGGTTCTATAGCAGTCGTTCCCAAACATTTCAAGTTACTTTACATTACATTCCCTTACCTTTCACTAACATACCCTCTCGGTATCGTACTTTTTCGGTGGCATACTTTTGTTGAATCAGGGGCCCCCTGGAGGGGTCAATAAGTGTCTTTATAGATATACTTTCATTGAAAAGAAATATCAACAGTGATACAAGTTAATAAAACGACGAACCAGACAAGCGAGAGTAACCTCTTACTAACCCTTGAAATCTTTCGCAGTCCTCCTGAAACTCTTCGCAGTGAAATAAGCGTCTTTTGTAGCGAACAAGGTTATAGATATTTACGAAGAACGCCTGTCTTTAAACGCCAACACCTATCCTTACATACAAACACCTTTTTTGCAGCGATATTGTAGTGTTGTGTACCTCTGCTCTACAACCATGGTGTACGTGACACGATTCCCGCTCTGACACTCTTTCAAAGCAATACGCGACCCTAGCTGTAAATTAACCAGGGTTGATAGTCGACGGTTAAAGAATAGCCAGCTATTAGGATGGAGTGCCCAAGGACATTACAAACTCAATTACTCATTTTTACACGAAAACGTATCTTTACACGAACACGTATCTTTAGCTAAATATTTAAATGTACAAAACGGCAAGCAATCTGTTTGACAAAAATACTTGCCCGACATTCCCAGAAAGACATTCATTCTAAAATCAATCGCAATGGCTGGGTTTGTGACTAGAAAGAGAAAGCCAATCAGATGACAAAGAAATCGAAAGAATTCTTACTCAATGTCGTTCTAAAACTGAGCTCGTATGCTAGGTGTGGATAACTTGCAAATTTTTGTTGTACAGATGTCTCTCCCACGATTTATTACTTATACACAAGGTCAGTGTGGTCAACATGACATCTAAATCCATCAAAACTACTAGATAGAACTGCATGGTGGTGTAGATACGCAGATAAGAAAACTATATCAATCGTATTAAAGCAGAAGATATAACCGATCCGGTCTATGGATAAAAGACACCTTGATGGCAGTGGTGTGTCGAAGAGCCTTTGAGTAGAGGGTATAGCAGAAGAAATTTTCCGAAAGGTTGGAGAAAGGCTCCTAATTACTGACAAGGCACCATAGTTACTGATAAGTCACAATCGTTGTGGCCAATTTTGCAGACGAGCCAAAGGACTACCGGCGGTTCTGGGAAAAATATGGGTGTCCAAACCAGGTTTGATAAAGTATGCGTACTATACGTGAATCTATGCTCACCCTACATATGTGTTCCCGTGACACATTCAAAATGAGCCCAGGTTCGACCCAAGTCAGATCAAACACAGGTTGAACCCTGGTTTGCTACATAAACACGAAAAAACCTATGTGAAACAAATATCTTCAGTTACCACTAGTAGAATGTTAGCACACGATCTACTGCCCTCACATTGGCGAGGTCTAAAGCGAGGTTTCCAGCTGCAGATTATAGATAACTTCGGCCTAATTATTTTCATTTGCGTTTGCTCAGGAGCGGTGAAAACCCATATTGCAAAAGTTCTATGCACAAGACAAGGAAACCTAATTAATCAGTTATTAATAATAATTTGAAACTTTATATCATTTCGTAGAAATTTTCGCTTAAGTTGGTTTTTACATAGATTATAGATATTATTAGCTAATTAAGTACAGCTATATTCAAATCTAAAATTGATAACACAAATAAAAAAGTATATATTACAATATAAATATATATTACAATAAAAGTTTTACAATATAAATACAGATGTGCAAAGTAAGTACTCCGAATAAGCATTATTTATAAGCTACCAATGTCCAACATGTTGAGTGTATATTTTGAATAACCAGCAGCTGCTATCTTGGCACCTCCAGTTGGATATTCTTTTTAGTGGAAGGAGCGACTATAGAGCATTCTGTATAATAATGATTATGAAAAGATCGTCTATTTCCCTTGAAAAGTTGTTTTGTCACCTATAAACCTATTCAGATGTTGGCGAAGGCTCGATCATATCCTCGCAGTATCGATATTATTATTCTAAGCAGCGAGGTTATGCAAAAGAAAGGGCCTTGGGTATTTGGTGAAGAAGTACAAGGAAGACAGAAGGGATTCATCCAATTTCTCTCTTTGTCAGAAAATGTATTCAGTGAATTGTTAGTGCGTAGTAACATGGTGCAAGCTATGCTCGTTTGAAACATGTAGGAGCCTCTGCATTATGTAGAGGCATAGTGCTTAGAGTAAATTAAATATATTGATTAATGACTTGTGTGTAAATTAAAAATATTGATTAATGACTTGTGTGTAAATTTTCAAGCAGGATGGCAAGAACATGATGAAGAATCTGTGCAGGCGAGCTGAGGTGATTTGTACAAGGGGAGAAAATGATGATGCATTTAGGAGTGCAAAGGATGTTGCTAAATCCACTCAGTATAGAAGAATATTGTCAATCTTGAAGAAGTTGAATGATGATGTAAAAAGGGACAAATCAAGGGATGGTGACAATGATGGAAGAAGCATTGAAAGTCTTGCAGCAAAGTAGCATGAATGAGGATCAAGTGCTGTGGAACTCTTCGATTATATAAACTTAGCTTAAGTTAATATGAGATGTTGTCTAATATAATATATGGAGTAATATATTAAAGCATTCATCAACATACGATGTAAAATTGTCTCGATGGCAAAACTATAGAAATAAAATAACAAGCTGAATCGGAGAAGATTTAATTCCTCGTGATTTTCATGAAGTTCTCAAAAAACATAGAAGTAGATAATATAGTGTACTTAGGATACTAAAACTGGTGTGCACTATGAAAAGTCATGTGAATGAATAATAAAACTTATGAGAGGTAACGCTAAATGGCTATATGGGCGATGGCAAGAAATCCGATGGGAAGTATTGAGCTTTTTACAGAACGCTGAGGTGTAAAAAATCCCTTTTCTTAGTATTTAGACCAATTTCTCCTTGCCAGTACTCCCTGTTGGAAAATACATAATTTTAAAGGATATTGGAGAGGAACTGAATTGGGGGTTAAGCGGGAAGAGAGAGGCGAAAAGTTTGTTTAGTGAACTGTCTCTAGCTACCAAAGCATCTGAGCGAGGAGATGATGCACGAATAAACGGACCAAATGAATAGATGAGAGAATGAATGAGGAAATAGATGCCTGACTGAATGAATGTAACGAATGAGAATGAAGGAAGGAATGAATGAAAGAATGGGTGAATGCATGAATGCATGAATGAATGAATGAATGAATGAATGAATGAATGAATGAATGAATGAATGAGAGAATGAATGAGAGAATGAAAAAAGAATGAGAGACTGAATGACTGGATGATTGAATGAATAATTGAATTAAATATTAAGATAATGATTGAGCAAATAAATGACTTGATGAATGAATGGATGAATGAGAGAACGAATGAATGAAGAAATGGGAGAATGAATGAAGAAACGAGTGGAAGAATTAGAGAATGGATGAATGAATGAATGAATGAATGAATGAATGAATGAATGAAAGAATGGATGAATGAATGGATGACTGACTGTGAATGGGTAAATGAGAAAGTGGATGAACGAATGAATGAATGAATGAATGAATGAATGAATGAATGAATAAATGAGCAAAGGAATGAATTGACAAAGCAATGGTAGAATGAATGAATCGATGAACAGATGGATGAATGAATGAATGAATGAATGAATGAATGAATGAATGAATGAATGAATGAATGAAGGAATGAAGGAATGAACGAGTAAATACATGAATGACCGAATGCTAGAATGATTGATTAATGAATGAGCGAATGAATGCGAGAATGAAATAGCAAGAGAATAAGTGAGAGAATAGATAACCGAATGAATGATTGAACAAGAGGACGAATATAGAAACAAATAAGAGAAAGAATAAAGAAACAAATGAGGGAATAATTGAATTAAATATTAAGATAATGATTGAGCAAATAAATGACTTGATGAATGAATGGATGAATGAGAGAACGAATGAATGAAGAAATGGGAGAATGAATGAAGAAACGAGTGGAAGAATTAGAGAATGGATGAATGAATGAATGAATGAATGAATGAATGAATGAATGAAAGAATGGATGAATGAATGGATGACTGACTGTGAATGGGTAAATGAGAAAGTGGATGAACGAATGAATGAATGAATGAATGAATGAATAAATGAGCAAAGGAATGAATTGACAAAGCAATGGTAGAATGAATGAATCGATGAACAGATGGATGAATGAATGAATGAATGAATGAATGAATGAATGAATGAACGAAGGAATGAACGAATAAATACATGAATGACCGAATGCTAGAATGATTGATTAATGAATGAGCGAATGAATGTGAGAATGAAATAGCAAGAGAATAAGTGAGAGAATAGATAACCGAATGAATGATTGAACAAGAGGACGAATATAGAAACAAATAAGAGAAAGAATAAAGAAACAAATGAGGGAATGAATGAAAAAACGAATAAGAGAATAAATGAATGAACAAATGAGAGAATGAATGTGTGAATGTGACTGACTGAATGAGAGAATGAATGAGTGAATGAATGGATGAATGAATTACTTAATTAATGAGAGAATGAAATAATGAGAGAGCGAGTGAGGAAATAAATGACTGATTAAATGAATGAATGAATTAATGAATGAATGAATTAATGAATGAGCGAATGAATGACTGAATGAAAGAATTAATGAGAGAGCAAATGAGCAAATGATAGAATGATTGACTGAACGAATGAGAGAATGAATAAGTGAGAATGTCTTAGAAAGCCCCTTGCTAATATATAATCTCCTCTCCTTCTTTCACTATTGCCAGCAGGAGGGGAAATACTTTTTGGCATACTGATAGATGATATTCTCACTTTTCATGCAATAGAGAAATTCTGCAGTGCCAACAGACAAATCTCTTCCTTTCTTAGAGTTCCTTCACAAGAGAATTTCCAAAGCGCTTTGATACTTGCCGTTAGTTCTGTAAGGTGTCAAAGGGGCGTGGAAACGTAATGTGAACAGAAACTTGAGCTGGCAAGGGAGAACTAAGAAAATGAGAACTGCACTATGGGATAGACTGGTGATTGCTTTGAATCAAACGTCATGATAGTAGTCAAGAGGTTTTCAAAGCGCTTCCAGATGTAGAAAATAAACTCATAGTGACCGAAGCAAACTTATGACACAGCCGGTTTCAAGCAAAATTTTTCACTTGAAGCGACTTTAAGCAAGACATGGACAAATCTTGCATTGTGATTCACATATATATTTAACTTTCTGAATACACGTCCTTCTTTATGAAAACTTCTCTTAAAAAGCCGCTCCCTCTTGAAGTGAAAAACTTATACACCTCTGGCCTTTTATGGAAAAGATACGGCAGTCTAATGTCTCTTAATGTAAGCAAACTGAAGAAAAGGACACAAGCTGCAAAACATTACCAAATGCAATAACAAAGCTAAGCAAAAAAGCTGTAAAAATAAAAGAGAGCAAAACGGGGTTTTATGAATTATCTTAGGCCGTTTAATTCTTGCGTTGAAGCAAATTTGGCGAAAAGTTGCCCAGATTTAGTTCAAGGTTTGAGCACTGAACTCTCTGTTTGCCAAGATGCTGCATGGAGAGATAAGATACATGCAAAGTTATATAAATGCAATCTTGGGTCTCAGTGAGTGAAGATTGATTGATCCAAAGCAAGAGCTTTGAGATGGTAAATGCATGAAACAAAAAGCTCGAACAAAACCTTCATTTCTAATACTTTATAGTCATAAACGTGAAATAGTTGTGAATACTTGAGAGCATGTAAGAAATATATGGATGAATGTAACGAGGAAAAGGGCCGTAGATGAATCAAAATTAACACAGGCGTTTTTGCTTGTAAGTATATATATTTTGCTTTTCCTTTACGGGGAGGGGAAATGGCTCTTTCTCGATTATTAATCATATTTTGAGAGCTCCTGCTTAGTCAGCCAATGTTTAAATATTCTGTAATGTTTTAATGTAACGTAAGGTATTGTACTTATGTTTAGTAGCTTCAACTGTATCTTGTATGTGTAAATTGGATTTGGCATTGGTGTATGAAATACGTAAACGGAATATAAGATTTCGGAGCAATCGCTCATGTGCCAAAAATGTTGTATACGACGTAGAATGTGATAAAAAAAGCGAGAAGTTTCTCCTTTATTTCAATTGCAATTGACAAAGATGTAAGGATGGACAATACTTCGTCATACATTCATCCGTATGGATGTATGCCAAATTATGCTATGCTTCTCATCTTTACCAATAAAGAAGAAACAGACTTCTCGTAACTCCTACCTCTAAGTGTATTAGAGATATAGCACCTGTCTCTTGTATTCTTCTAGTTTAGTCTGAATATTTTCCAGCTACTTTGTTTTTCAATTTTTTCAGGTATGGCAGATGGTATATATTTCTCAATCTGAGAATAGTCCTACGGAAGCTTAGTCTATTTACCATAATCTCCACACCATCTGCAAACTGAACAATGATATTTTTATGTCAATTTTCCTTTAAATCAACAATAATCAGCAGCAATATCAGAATCTATATAGAACTGATAATAAACACCTCATATTTGACTGAGGTGGGATCTGCCGCTGAAAACTGAAGGTAGAAGAAGTAAAAAAGGAGAATTTATAATTCGAGGTAAGTTTCTAATGCTGAATAATGCGATCAGGACAATGCTAAAAGGTTTATTTTTAAAGACTACTACGTAAGCTTGCGCTCTCGCTATGTATGAGCAAAACTCAAATCGCAAGTGACTGGGTCAATTGTTTGCATATTACTTAGGTAGCACAGATTGCAATCAGGAAACTGAAAACTCGCATTATATACGGCTACTGGCCTAGCATTCGCGCAGCTGTTTCAATACTTATCAGTAATATTAAGCAGAGAGACAAAATCAGAGTCTATGCAAGTAGTCAACGTTAAAGTTGGCCTGTCAATATGAGATCTGCTTGGATTTTCCGACGAAAGCCCTCGAGATTAAAACTACTTCAGTTCATTATTGCAATTTTTGTATTTGTAATAATCTATAATAGCTATCCAACATTCGAATATTTTCAAAGGAAAATGAAACTAATAAGATTCCACGAAACACTTGATTTTGAGGATCAGCACAAACTTGCGAAGAGGAAGATAAATGATAAAAACAACGGAAGGCAAGGACTTGCAGGTGATGCACAAGCAGAGAGATTAACTGGTGACAGAACGAAAGAAAATCGGAGTTTGAAGGACAAAATGTATAACAATAATAGAAAAGACGAAATACGTGCAATTGGAACAGGAGAAAACAGAGATCTACCCTCTACCAGAAGCAGGGAGATGACATCTAGATATGTGACGAACATAGGATGTAAAGAGAAAAGAAAACTTGGAAGCCATTACGATGCGACGATGCTGGCAAGTGAGGTATCATGTATACCACATTTGATGTCTGAAGAAGCCTGCAGATTTACCAAGGAGGTTTACAAAATAGATAACAAGCTACACACATGTAGGGTCAATAGCACCAAAATATATTGTTATTTGAAGCATGGAAAGAGGTTAGAGTTTGCTTGTGCAAACATCAATGCCTACCGATACTGCAAAATCAGTTGGCTGAATTCGAAAAGTGGAGATATAGTAGCGGAGAAAGCTGTTGTTAATCTCTCTCGACTAAGCATAGATTTAAAACTCTTGGCTATCATTACAACAGCTTATAAGAATAATTTTTTGTTTTTGCAATGCTTTCCAAAGATCAAGAGAGAAGTAGCAGAAACTCAGTTAATTATTTTGCCGTATAGCACTGTAGAGAAGTCCATCTCCAAACGGCCGGGAAAATTGAATATAAACATAGTGCTACTCGATTCGATATCGAGAGCACACTTCCATCGCTCACTTCCCGTGGTCCTTCAGACATTCAACGAGATCAATTCGAGATACTCTAAAGCAGAAGTGCTGGATTTTGAGCTCTTCCAGTCAGTGCACGGTCACAGTGCGGAGAACTTCCACGCATTCTTTACCGGAAAATTACTACCGGAAAATATGACAGCCACTAAAAAAGAATATGCGAATGTTGGGGTGGAAAAATTGTATGGTAAATTAAAAGATTTGGGCTACGACACAATGTACCAAGACGACCTTTGTTGGAAATACTGGTGGGGTACAAGAATGGAGCTTGGGATGGCTGAAAATTGGCAGGCCCTTCAACGAGCAATTAAAAAGTCAAGGATAGATTTCACAGGTAGAGAGATCAGAACTTGTTACAATTATCCAAAGTCTCGAAAAATACTTTGTTTGATCAATAAATTTAAAGATTTCGCTTTCATATTTTTTAACTCTTTTCTTTCTCTTTAGGGGTGTAAATTATGCTCATTTACCTATATTTTATAAAGATATTCGTTGGAAAGCGCAGCTTTAGTATAAATTTGAGAATGATAGCCACGACGAGCAACACTGCAGATAAATCAGAAAGAATAGTTAATTTTCATTTGTGTATTGCCATCGACACATCCATTATAGTAACATACCAGTTACATTAACATACCAGTTGCCTATTGACACATCCTATAGTCCTATACAGAATAGTTTCGGGATAGCTTATCCCATCCTCAGCAAATGATTCAGAAAAATATGGGGGCTTTTAAATAATCCGTAATTCAATAAAATTCAGAAAGCGAAGGGAAAAACGGGCAATTAAGTAAACATGCGGAAAATGCCAAAATAAGGAGATGCCAAAGAGGTAAATACCAGATACTACCAAAACAAGAAACCTACAGGGACAGGGATTAGAAAAAGCAAAGGGGTATCGAGAAATTCTGCTGGTTAAACATGGGTCGAATTATGGATTATTTGAAAGCCCCCATATTATTCTGAATTATTCGCTGAGGATGGGATAAGCTACCCCGAAACGTTATGTATAGGTCTATAGGATGTGTCAATAATTAACTGGTATGTCCATGTAACTGGTATATTAATATAATGGACGTATCCGATGGCAATACACAAATGAAAACTGACTATTCTTTCTAATTTATCTGCAATGTTGTTCGTCGTGGCTTTCATTCTCATACTGTAAAGAAATGCAAACTGAGGATTAAATTATTTAATCTCCCACGAAGTCCATACTTTTGAAGATAAGCTGATGCATTTCGCATAGAGTACATGCTTCCTCGATCATCCGGCAAATGTATGTACGGGGTTTCCAGGGCAGGTGAGCATAAAAGAAGTCAGGTTAAATTCAGTCCTCATATGTTGTTCCAAAATAAAGAGCATGTTGCAAAAATAGCACATTATGCAAAAGTAACCTAACCTCTGTCTGTTTTCGATTCGGAAACGTCGCATGTGACATTCTTGCTTGCTCTTATAGGTTGCTTTGCGAATTTTTTAAGGGTCCTAGCCAGTGATTAAATTTTTTAGGCCAGCATGGGGATACTTGAATATCTGGATGACTGGCAATTATTCATGCCCCCCGGAGTGACCGGTTAATTGAGGGACGGTTTAATCCAGAAACGGATAATTGAGGAGCTAGTGTACTGCAAACTGCACCACGCTATCTGAACAAATAGTCATCTACATATATAACGCTTTTTACATTCTTAACGCAATAGCCAGCTCCTTAGTTCTTGTGTCAATATTGAGTAAAATGAAGTACAAGACGGCATTTCTGACAGAAAATCTACAACAGCTGTGTCGAGTAAGCAAATGGTGTTGAGATGCGTAGCCAAAAATGCGATTCACACCAAGCAACACAACCAAATATTTCACACGAGATGCTTGAACTGTTCAGTGCACTCAACGTTATTGACATAATACCTGCTCAGATTCAAATGAAGCAGCTACAGGGATTTACAGAATAGCGGTAGTTTGGGATAAGATTGTCACTAAGTACCAAAATCTAAAATAACATGCGGAAATCAACAGAAAACTATAGGACAGGATAATTAAAAAGCAAACAATACGGTAAAATGATATTTGATTCTCAAGTCCTCATGCCCAATAAGAGTGGTCTTTCCAGTCGTATTCAAATCGCCACGAAGCATAGATGCTGTGACTTAATAGTAGATATACTTGTTTACAACACACACACGCGCACGCGCTTAATTAATAACACTGGAACTAACATTAAAGGACTGCATTGCAGTAAACTGTAAAGAATATAACGCATTGTTGTGCGACTACATCAAAGCTGATATGAATTTATTCCATGGCTTGATGAGTTACATTCTTACCAAGCTATACAAGTGCCAATAAAATTATTACTTTTATTTCTTCATGAACAGGCTTAACATTTGCAAGCTGCAAAATCCTTAGCCTGAATAACCTACAGACACCATTCAGTGGCCCGGAGAACAGCCAGATCTGCTTGAACGGTCGATTCCAGCATTCCTATATTTTTGAACATCTACTTCAATACTTTGAGGGAAGTGGACACAGAAAACAACGGTTCAGTTTCACAACTATTAATACAGGGCACGATTATAAAGGTATTCGAGTACAAACTCTCAATAAAGATCTCTCAACATTTGTCAAGAAGCTCTCCACATTGGAGGACACATTGACAATTCTTATGGCAGATCACGGTAATACGTACACGTCGTACACAAGTACTATGCTGGAAGGCCGGTTTGAGATGTATCATCCTTCATTTTTTATGATTCTACCAGAGAGTGTTAAAAAATGGCTGGGTGTCACTTTGGTACGTAATCTACGCCGAAACACCAAGCGCCTCTTTACAATGATAGATGTACATAAAATGATAATGAGGATAGCGGAAACAGATAGGTCTAACGTTGGAAGAGAGAGCTATGGAGGAGGCATGCTAAGTCTGATACCTACTACGCGGCACTGTGATGATCTAGAGCTCGCTTTACCAAGTCTTTGTATATGCGAGGGCTGGGACTCTCCAGCAAGAAATAATACAGCTCAGACAGGTGTGCTCGAGTTTGCAGTTGGGACACTAAACAACATGATAGATTCGCAAAGGCAAGATGGTAATGGTGATAAACTGATAAAGCAATGGAACTGCCATCGACTAATCGCAAGTTCCTTTAAAAATGTGCGCGAACGTAGTCACAAAGGTGACCTTATCACAACGCTAGATTTCACTGTTGACTCAGGTCGAGGCTCAGGACAGAGAGAGGACGTATTCCATGTCGAGGTTAGGACAAGCATAACTCGCAGTAGCAAATCAAGGAATATGGTCTTGCTAAGCTACGACCGAATGTCACAGTTTGGCATTTACAGACAGTGCAAAGATCCCGGCGTAAATGCTAAACTTTGTGTTTGCTCACTAAAAGGATTCCAAAAGCTCGATTCACACAAATTGCTATTAGATGACGGCTCGATAAGCATTTCCGCACTGTTGCGAAACCAGCATCGACTGTACAATATACCCACAAGGTACACAATTAAGCAGTCAACTGAATCTAAGTGCATCTTTCTTTCTACAAAGGAGTTCACAGACGAAGCAGAGAATGTAGATGGTTCATTTACATCAGTAGTAGAAATTATAAACATTTGTTCAAATGCGAGTATTGGGATCTATCTCACCATTGATACAAACAATTGCCAAACGTCTCACAATTTCCCCATGACCATAACGGCGAAACCACAGTCGATTCACTTTGTATCTGTTGTTATTCGAACAGTATGGTATTGGAGAAGTTCTTATCGCATTTTGGCATCAACAATACCGGAGTTTCCTCAGATGCTTGGGGAGCCTCATCCGCCACTTACAAGTTCTTGAAACAATTCCATCAGCTTCTAGTCAATGCAGATCCCATAAACTATACTCGCAGCTTTCGAAGCTTTGAAGAAATCGGCGAGCAGATTTTTATTCTTTGTGCGCTTCAAAACTTTTGCATTAGGTACATCAATTTTAGGTATTTAATTGAGTCAAAGGGTTGAAGATACAGCTGAATGAAGAAACGTGAGAAAGTTTCTTAAATGTAAATAAAACGAAACACCTTCATATCAATATTTGTAGCATATTTCTCATCTCATTCTATTCCATCATCATAGGCGCACCTGCATCTCAAGCAGGATATGGATGCATGCATCTGTATACAGGGTGCGCCTTTATGCAAGACGGAAGCCATATTCGAACAGGAGCAGCAGTATTTTGGAGATGGGCACATGGCTATCCCAGGGGGGTGATACATTGACTATGGATTGGTTTAGTGTATAGTGTCGATGAAAACTGCCTGTATTGTGATGCAAAGTGATCATAGTGTCTAGAAATGGTAAACGGTCCTCCTCTGGACTGTCTAATGTGGATCTTATTGCAGGGTTCAGACTATTGGCCGTGTTGAGGATTGCATCAAGTGTTTTATTGTCCGCAGACCAAGATATAAATATGTCATCAATATATCTTTTATGTTCTAACTCGCTGTTGAATCGTGATCCTATATTTTGATCTAGGTTGTTCATATAGATAATGGCTAAAGTAGGGGCTAGGTTATTACCCATTGCTAATCCAGACTTCTATGTGTAGCTTTGTCCTTCTATCATGATTACATAATTTGTCAGGCATAACTGTAATAACAAGCTAAAACAATGTCACTCAGGTGTGCTAGGCCAGTCTCTGTTTTATGTTTAGAGAAGAATTCCATTCCTGTTGTAAATATACCTAGCGTACAATGAAAAACGATCATTCAGAGGAATGGATCCATAGAGATTCGATACATCTAGACTACAAAAACTTTTAACATTATCCAGTGTAGAAATAAAGCTGACAAATTCTTCTGTACTCTTTAAATTTGCCGGTACGTGTGTAAGAATGCTTTTAAGTGGATTGGATAAGACTTTGGAAAGACGAGTGGCTGGAGTGTCAGTGGCTGCATGAATGGTTCTCGCTTTCAATTCTCCCTCTTTGTGATCCTTTGGTATGCAATACACAAGGCAAGGTAAAGGTTCACTATAGATGTTGTCCTTAAGTGCCTTATTTAATTCTGGATGACTTTTACTGTATTTAGTTGCAATCTTGTTAAGGTGCCCATTATCAAGAAATTTGCCTTAAAAAGTATTCTCATTGCCTTAAATTCATATATATCAGTACTCAGTACTGATGACGATTTTAATTGAAACGTTTACATGCAGACAAGTGTATTTCAGGTTTATTTTATACACACACACACCACACACACACACACACACCACACACACACACACACACACTCACTCACACACACACACACCACACACACACACAATAAAATATTGTTGGGTATCATGTTTGTCTACAAAGGTGAAAGCCAGAGAAATGCATACGAAGCTACTGACAGTTTGAATATTCTTAACGTCATACAAGTGATCAGCATAACGAAAACTTTACAAGGTTCTAATCAAAATTGCAATGAATTTACAAGAAAGTTCAAACTCTGCGCTTACAGCAAATTTATACCGGCGATATGTCATGAATGCATGAAACAGAATGCGAGAATGATGATATTTTCCCGCAAATATGACATTGCACGTCTGCTGCAAGCTAAGAATATCTGCTTTGTATCTTCCTACAAGAATAACCTTAGAGCTCCTAATGCTCAATACAAATTTAAAGACATTTGACTTCACACAACGTTCTAGCTTTAATCTCTAATACAGTGTACTGTCCATTATTCACCTTACTATTTGCACTTGCAAAGAATACTCTAGCCTAGCAATGATGGCTTCAGGGAGAGAACAGTACTATACAATCCCAGAAACATCGCCACTAATATAACAGTGGAGCACCATCCTCTAATAATTCATCGATCAATACTGCTCATATACATCATGGCTATCTACATGAAACACTCCGATATTCGCTTTTCAAAATATAGCATGAAGATACCTGGTAGTGCAGGCAGTCCTGGCGGGTATAAGGTCATATGAATGTCACAGAAATTACTTTCAACAGGTAAGGAATACAGTCATAGCGTGCACGAAAGGAAGCTTAGGAGAAGCTCTTTTATCAAAAACAGGACATTATCATACGCACTGGTAACGAGACATCAGGATTTAGTTTCAACTCTATAGCTCTTCTTTGTACTTATCAAAATATAAAGAATCACATACTACGATGTACATATAAATCTCCAATCTGGCAGATTACTGTAGAAATTCTAAAATTCACAGAATTGATGCAAATGTTGGTTATTCTTTATTAAGGCTCCTTTTCCTTTCATCCACCCAAGTGTCAAAAACATTCCTAGGGGAGATGAAAATTCGGAATCAGACAAAACAGCCTATCATACAGCAAAGCATTTTTCGGTTTAGGAGTGCTGGTTCCCATCAACTCCCGTAGCAAGTTTCTCAGGATATGCCTACATAAGTCTCGCGATAGCTAAAATAATGAAAAGTTCAATTCCAGAGAAACGACTTCAACGGGGAAGTCATAACTTTCAAAATATCATTCTGTCGCGCAGTTACAGCCTTTGTCAACAACGGCGTTTGTAATTAAATAGCGGTACTTTGACAGCACCACAATGCTATCTACAGTGCAAATCCTGCATCACAAAAGTGACCATATAAAAAATGATGGCATCTCAGCGCTTAAACTATGAAACCCTAGTGTCAAAAAGTTCGGTCATCAATTGCCTCGGCCTGTATGATAATCTTTGTGGATAAATATGCCATTTAACTTTACTGAGTGTCAGCTGTAGATTAAAACAGAGTACTACAGCGGCAGCTTTCATGCTCATACTAATGAAGGAAGTTCTCCGATACAATACTGCTCTGTTCAAATGTTCTTCAAGGATAGAAAAAACCATGAAAGTCTCTTTTATATAGGATGAAACCTAATTGACAAGTTTGGCTACCATGGTTACCAGGATGTCCTAGGAGCGCGAGACACCGAGCACGATTCCTATAAGTCATGCGAAGAACGCCTCAGCTACGAAATATCCACCAAGTCATTACAACATAGGATACACTCAAGGGTGAATCGATCTGTTGGGACGATTTTAAGTCATACCATTTCATTGAATAATTCAATACTTATTTCTTGCACAAGAAACACCTAATAGTTCACTGCGTTGCTCATTTTGACATGTCAAGCCTTTGGACCGGGGGTCCTTGAATCAGGCAGGAATCATGGGAAAGTAAAGCAGTCAAATGGAATCTAAGTCTTACCTGCAATGCAGAACCAAACATTTATTACTACAGTAAGAAGGACCACGCTCTTTGTTGATTTTTGCTGCTTTCTCGCAGTTAGGGCGGGAGCACTTTCTGAATCCGGGCTGTGAAGGCTGGAAAAGAAATGAGGGAGGTGTAGAAGGATAAGATCAAAGGAGAAACCATATATGTGAACGAGTAGAGATGGATGGATGGATGGATGGATGGATGGATGGATGGATGGATGGATGGGTGGGTGGATGGGATGGATGGATAGGTAGATGGATGGATGGATGGATGGGTGGATGGGATGGATAGGTAGATGGATGGATGGATGGATGGATGGATGGATGGATGGATGGATGGATGGATGGATGGATGGATGGATGGATGGATGGATGGATGGATGGATGGATGCATAGATAGATACATGCTCAGGTGGAAAGGGTAGATAGATGGGAGTGACGAGTGGAAGGAAAGAGTGGAAGGAAAGAGTGGAAGGGAAGAGTGGAGGAGTAGAAAGAATAGATGGAAAAATCGACACGACCTATGAGGTTGATTTAGGACCTAAGAATGGCTTGTGAAGTGATTCTTACAGATAGAAATTCAACTGATTACAGATGAATAAGGAGTTGAAAGGACACACAAATTAATGCAAAGATACAAAAAGAACAAAGAGTACAAAAATCAAAGTAAAAAAGCTCACAAAAATTAATGGAGAAAAATCACATAAAGATCTAATATCTAGCATGCAAAACTCTGCTGCTTCATTGAGCATTCACTAAAATGATGAAACAGATAATCATACCACAAAGCGAGGATACTAGTATGACCTAGCTATCTCATTCCTTATATCACAAAATATACACAAGTCTCGGTAACTGAAATATGTTAAACTCACGTTTTAGCAACTGAATGAAATACAGTCCAAGTTTATCTCACCTTGGATAGTCGATCCGAAGTCTCTTTCTTTACATCCTCTGTCGAAGGTCTCTGTTTCTTTGGTATCTTAAATCCCAAAAGCGCCTTTGGTTGTGTGCTCGTTTTTACTTCGTCCACTTCCTTCTCTTCCATCTCCTCATCCTCATTATCATTTTGCAGTTTTTCACTCACCATGCTGTTCTCTACTTCGGCAAATACTCTAGTGGGCGATTCCGTTATTTTTGAATCCTTAATGTTTATTTTCATAGTCAATTTCAATGGTTTCTCGGTCTCTGGAGTCTCTACTTTCTCTACCTTCTCTATCCTCTCTAACTTCTTTCCTCTCCTCGTTTTAGGCAGTCTCAAAGGAGGCTTCTTGTTTTTAGACAGTTTTGGTCTACCCCTCTTCCGTACGATGGGCTCTTCCACAGGTGAACTAATATCTGTATGAAAATCCTCGGTCAGACTTCTGTCAGAAGGGGCGGCATCAACATCCATCGGCGTCTCTTGTTCAGTACCTATAGCTGGTGAATCAGTCGTACTTGAATTTTCTAGTCTGTTTTTCAAACTCTCTTCAGGAGATGAATCTGACGAGGAAACAACAATGGTGTCTCTTCTACTAGTGTCGTCAGCAATAATTTCATTATCGCACTTTGTTGGACTCGCATCTATGTCTAGGGCAATTGCATTTGATGGAGAGCTGCTGCTGGTATCATCAGGAATGGATGATCGGTCAACAGGAGGAGAAGCGGCCTGTAAAATTCAATGTGTTTCAACGCTATAAGACTTAAACGTACACAAATTCTGGTTCCCAGAATTCATAAAAATCCAAAAGGAGTGCCACATGCCTACACGAGTGTACAGTTTGAGAGCTACTTTCGCAGCCAATAAAGTTAAAGTTGCAATAACTTATTAAGACATAAGTCAACTCATAGCTTAAACACACATAAACACAGTATAGCACATCAAAACGGGAAGGCATACTAAATTTTACGTAACCTGTATATTAGCTATAGATGTTTACTTCGCAAAGCAATAAGCTGGATTTCTATACTTTATACATGACACTGCAGGAAACACACATGCCGTAACAATATATAATACATTCAAACCTCCAATAGCGGTCACTTGGCATAATTTCATTCAATCTGATCTAATCAAAGATAGTCGAACTGGGCCTTCCGAATATAGCGTGACAAAGCATTAAACCATGTCTCACCTCATCCAGCCTAATCTATCCAACATAATCCAAACTAATGTAATCCAGCTTACCTTAATGTCAACCAATATAAATTAACCTAGCCTTATTTTATCAACTAATCTAAATTAACTTAACCTTGATCCTGGTCTATCCAAATGAATCTAGCCTTCATACTCATTAATCAAAATTAACCTAGCTTTGCCGTAGCTAATCCAATCCATCAATTTAATATAAAATAGCCTAGCCTTATCTTACCCCTGCCCAGTCTTGTATACCACAACCTAACCCCATCAAACCTAACTGAGGCTCCATTTAACCCAGTTCTCTCATAACTAACCCCATCCATCTGCTTAACTTAAACCAGTCAAATCATACCTAAACCCCTTCCAGTCTTATACAACACAGCCAAACCCCATCAAACCTAACTTCTGTGGCATATTATATTACATTCCATTCCTTCAAACATGGGTGTGATAAAAAAGAGCAGGCTGAGTTTAAACGGAATCGAGATACTTACTGACATCGCAATGCTTGCTCTATATTCAGCCAGTTTCACCTGATACTCTTCTTTAGCTTTTGCACTTTGATCCAAATATACCTTTAAAGTAAGTAACATTAAGTATATCAACTTACAAAGCAACTGAAACCTTTCAAAGGAAAATTGTCAAGTTACTTTTCTCAACTTCACAGATCATTTAAAGTACTAAGTAAAACAAAGGGAGACTCTCATGATGCTGATTTTGGCATTTTATCATCTGCATCCCTGTCACATACAGGATAGCTCAAACCACTTATATTCAATAAACAGTTTGCCCATCTGGAAAGGCCAAAAAAGTCTCTTCTGCTTAGAAATTGAAGAACATATCATTGCAAATGCTAAAAAGGTGACATAAAAAATGCAGACCTGCTTTTCTTCTTTGCCTAATTGTTCCCATAACTTTGCAACCATTTTGGATGCCTCACCAAGGGTAGTCTACCAAAACAAAATATATAATTAATAAATAATGTACTATAATCCTTTACTATTCACTGGGCCACTCTTTACTTTGAGTGTTTAGCACATTTGGATTTTATTAGATTGTAACCACTCATTGTTATACCTATCAATTCACTACAATGAAACTCAATACAGAAACAAATTATTTCAAACCACACACAATTGCTAACAGCTAAGGTGAAGCAATTTTTCTTCATTTGAAGAAGCAAAATACACTACAATGCACTTCAATGAAGTCCTTTACAGTAAATACATATCTTTTCGATAATATGCAAGTACAAATTATCCAGTTCTAGTTGCAAAACTGCCACTAAACAATACTAACTATTATGAATAAATATTGCATGACAGTCTGTTTACTTACGAAACAACAAGTGAAAAACTCATAACAGAAGATTCATTTTCAGTCTGGAATAATTTGATTACTAAAAGGTTTTCAAATGAATGTCTAACAAACAAATAGTTACTGACTTCTTATGGAATATGGTGATAGTATCAAAGGTATGTTTTACCAAGCAGACTGCCAAGCCACAAATGCAGCAGCAGGTTGTTTGAAGTCATCAGGCTGACTGTTCAAACAGGATACTACAAAGCCTGCTTCTAAAGCTACTTACCCCTGGGTTTTGTTGGCGAACAGATGGCTGAGCATCTTTAAAAAACATCAGATATGGTGAAATTGGCCTAGAAATCAAGGAGAATGAATTATAAATGACATGAAAAATCTGGGCAGTCAGAACATTTATGAGTCAACAAAGTATTGTGCTTCTAATCATAAAACTCCATTAAAACTGACCAAAACTGGTACTTTTCATAACTGACAACTTTGACATTACAATATATGCAAAATTCCACTCCCAAGAAATAAAAAGTATATAGCATAGAAAAGCCTCATTTGTGATTGAAACATGCCTATACTGCCAGTTCCTACATCTTTTACAACTTAAAAATTTCTATCAGTCCATAAGTAATGAAAATTGCACAATAATAATTTAATTCTATTAAAAATAAAAACATAAAACTTAGTGCTTAAACTGGTGTCACATACTTGGCAGGTTCATTCTTATCCTTCTTCTTTTTGCCTTTTACTTTTCTCTTCTTTTGGTCAGATGAGACAGCACCATCTAGAGTTGTATTCTTCAAACCCAGAGATACATCTGCCATGGATCCTGAATCATCATCACTGCTAACTGTAACACTACCCTCCTTGGCAAATGTTTGCCTTGAGGAATCATTACTATTCTCATCAACAGAATCCAAAATTTGTTTTGGTTCTTCAGCAATAGTCTTCTCTTCAGTATCTGAAACACTGTTCTGAATGGGACTAATTGGTGATGGTACAGGCATTGCTGTCACCTGCTTTGACTTCTGTTGAACTTGCCCAATTCCTTGATTAGCTTTTGCTATCAGCTGGGATGCAACAGCTGCATTTGTTGCTTGTAGCTGTCCTGACTGTGATCCAATCAAATAACCAACCTTCTTGCCTGCCAATTCCGTAACAAGCATCAGTTTCTGATCTGGAGTCCTTACAAGTTGTCCTCTTAGCTGCAAAACTGAGTTTGGCTTCCCACTTTGGCCTTTTGGATCTGTTATTGGCAGCTTAAGAGTTGTTATTGGAAGCTGTGATGGCTTCGCAGCTGCTGATGGTTGTTGCATTCCTAATATTGCTGCAGCTGGGGATGTTATACTTCTTGAGTTAGCTGCATCACCCAGCTGTGGGGTGCTGGTTACTAATTTTAACTGCTGCTGAAGTTGAAATGCCTTTTCCTGGTCTTGTTTAACTTTCCTTGCTTGCTCTTCCTGCGCAAGTGCCAAAGCTCGTAATGTCTCAAGTGCCTGTCCAGATTGTATTGTCTTCTGCTGGGCAGGCTCAGTTCCCTGAGCTTCCTTTCCAGATATAGTTGGACTCTGCTTTGTATTATCAAGCATCTTTTGAGGGTGGTTGTGTATCCTAGCATACTCATGACCAACAGCTTGCTGCTGGCTAGTTATAGATGACTGATTCTGCAAGGATGGTCTTTGCTGTTGAGAGAAATTCAAAATAGACAACATCAGACAAAAATTTATTCATTTTCACTTTCCTGGTCTTCTTGGCCAGTAAGTGCTTCAAATAGGTTGCCCTCATGAAAGAGTAAAATAAAAAATGACTATATAGAGAGAACTCGGCTTGAAGAACATTTTTTCCATCTTGTAGTCATAAATATATCCATATATCTCTAACATAATCGTGAAGACATCATTAATAATAATAATAGTGAATAAGATATCTTCTTGCTTTAGGACAAAATGAGACTTGCATGACAAAAAGATGTAATGCTACAGGGTACATACTAATAACAGTGATTGGAATGGCTTCAAATGATCCAAGCTTGAAATGCTTGACTGTAGACCAGCTTTCATTGGCATCTGTTGCCCTGGTAGATGTCCCTGAATTGGTGACTGTAAATTATGAATGCTTGTTGACGGAACATAGGCATCTGTATTCTTTACTAGCTCCATATCCTGAGAATTTGTTGTGCAATACAAAAGACATATTTAGAATCAAATGCTGGACTAAAGGAGCCATAACACTATGAATAAAAGTCTATGTGATATGAATCTAAGCAACTGATTAGGATCAGATCAGGATACTGTACCCTGGATATATAGGTCAATGAGATATCTTTCCTAAGGCAAAGTCAATGCTTCTGTTTTGAGGAAAAATAAAATGCTATATACAGTATGTTTCAAGTCATTCTCAAGAAGTAATGTTTGCATATACAATGAAGCCTGCATATAGAGTGAGACAATCTCTATGAAAGGGAAATCAGAGACTGGTTGTGTCATACAAGACTATAAACCACATCATTGCTGATTCTAGAAGGCAAATTATATTGAAGGAAATATGCAGCACTGGGGAAATATTCCATTGCATCCTTCTTCAATCCCAATTGTTAGGTTCTCAATTCTGTAAGTTATTACAGTATTGCAATGGCTCTGTAAATATTTCTTGGACTGTTTTTCCACTTGTAAAGTTGCTTCTTCCAAATGAAAGAATGTTCATGTGTACCTACTCTGCAACCATGCATAGGGCTATGGGGCATGACCTGCTGAAATGAATCTGTGATTTGCAGGGCATTCGTCTATTGCCAAGATTCCTGTGATTTATCTCAAGTAGACTTATTGTAACAAACAATAATACATTTGAAAAGCCCGCCCTTCACACTTCCATACATAGATGAAAGAATGCATCGTGAAGGTCACCTGACCAACTTCAACCAATCACAACAATGTCTGCGAAATTAATGCGAAACCGCAATGATTCATAAATATGTCGGCCTAGAAGATTAGATTCGATACACACTTTCGCACACTGCAAACACCTGAGAAATCGAAGCAACTTTGGCACGAAGCACACAAAACTAAAACAAGTATATATTTAACTCAATTCCCTAGAACAGAAATGCAGTTACATTTAATGTATGAAAATTTACGGCTCATTTTCACATCCGTTTCGTGAGGCTTTAGTTGACGTGGAAGGCCGTCGCCCTTTGACTCGACTTCGATTCAAATATCGCATGATAACAGTTTCTCTCTAACTTTTAATTAAAAACAATATCTTGACAGCTCGAAGTTTCTGTTGTATCTATTATTGCTAGCTATCGATTCGTAGCACTTCCCTTTCAATTTTCTCGCTTTTTCCTCCAAGAAGCCTTGAACACTTATAGACCGCCTGTCGGTTGCTAAACCGCTTGCAGTTTGGATTTTGAGCACGTTTTGGCTCGTTATATTCAAATGTTTCGGGCTAGATTTTGACGAAACTGCCTGCAGGAATTACTTCTCTGAACCCACCTTTGAAGTGTCGTTTTGATCATCCCAATTATCGACATCTGCTATATCAAAATCTGTAAGAAGTTCCGAAGAACTGGGATCAGGCGTCTCGGACGCCATCCTGCCACCTCAAACTCAACAGCTGTCTCACAGCAGCCTACTGTGGGTATGTGAAATCGAGACTATTTCACACGCAATATATTTGGTTTAATTGAATTGTTCCTTTTGAGGGCATTGGTCATTCACGCTGCAATCGTAACAATAGTATTTACCGTAAATCCTTGAATTAGCCCCCTGGGGGCTTATTTATTTTTTATACTGTTTGGGTGGGGGCTTATTCGAGGGTGCTTATTTGAGGGGGTGCTTATTCGAGGGGGGTTTACAAAACTATTAGACAAATGTCGTATAAGAAAATCATTGCCAAAGCTCCTTTTCTCCATACTATTACAAGAACAGTCTAAATTTAAGCATTAGTATTTACTATAGTCTTCATCACCACCTAGGGTAAGGGCTTATTGGAGGGGGGCATATTAACAATTTGAAGTTCTAGCATGGGTGCTTATTCGAGGGGGGGGGCTAATTCGAGGATTTACGGTATACTGTATTTCTCTAGAAGTGAGGAATGCCTCCCTATTTCATGGTAATAGAAACATGGTGGAAAACCTTTGGGTAAAGTTGCAGACTATAGCAAAAAATATTTATATTCAATGAATTTGTTCTAAGGTTCTATTGTAATGCAAAGTGCACTAAGGCCTAGTACTCCCCAACTTGGCCCTAGTAGTTCCCACCAGAATATTGCCTCAAGAAAGCTATTCCATTCTTTGTAAATATTATATTTACTAAAAACTTTGCTCCAACTGGATTATTGATGAAAAGTACTTAACCTTTTTCAAATGTGACAAAAAACAAGGTTTTGCTCCAGACCACAGCGATGGAGTCTTGATTCTTTCTGGACAATGGTCATTCAAAAAGTAAACAGCAAAAGCTTTAGAAGACTCAGATCCCTCCTTCCATTTTAATTACCTAAAGTAGCTACAATGAAGTCGATACATACTTCTGCAACAAAACATAGTACATATCTTGGCATCACCCGCAGGGCTTTTCTTAAGTTGCAGCTCTACAAAAAATTTGGAGTTCTAAAAACTCTGTGTGCAGTTATAGACAGGGATCTGTGCAGAAAAATTGTATATCCATTCAAAATAGAGTGTTGTCTATAAATTGTTACTTGCAGCAAGTATTGCAACAACATATGAATACTTTCAGTGCTTGCTGGTCAGGTGAATGTTGTTTATGTTTATATGAATCAAGGGCTATCCCTCAATACAGTAGCGACGAGAAAAATGTGCAGCTTTCAAGTTTCCATAAAAAACTCTGATCACTCGTATTAAATGTCAAATGCTGTCTTAGAAATTTTTCAGCGGCGTTCCTAGGAATTTTTCTTTCTGGAGTAGGGCCTGTATTTTATAGACAAAAATGGGCGTGGTTCGGGTCACTGACGGAAATTTCATTTCACTTATTTCACTTCGTTTTCATATGATTTAAGGAGGGTGGCCTTTCAGCGAATGCTGGTTTTCAAGCCCCCCCCCCATTTACTTACAATGCAACAATAAAACAGAACTAATACATACTATCGGTTAAAAGTATACAGATATGTAAAAGGTAACTTGCAGCGCAATAAAATAACAAATAAAATAAAATAAAATAGAAAGCCTTATTTCAGTTTTGATTCAAAACCTGAAGGGAAGATATCTGCTTAGTTTCAAGTGGAAGGGCATTCCATGACTTTACACCTCTATAGGAAAAGCATTTCTGACCATTGTTGGTTTTTTTCTTAGGCACCTGTACATCTGTACTGGTATTTCGTATTGCCCACATATGACTCTCAGAATTTTTTATAAATAAATGTGACGACTACTCTGATGCTAGATCATTAAGGGTGTTAAAAATCACAGTGTTAACTTCAGTATCAATCAAATATTGGCTCGTTTTCAGCCCAAGAGTATTCAAAAGTGGTCTAGCATCAGCGTCATTGTGACTATTTGTTAGTATCCTTGATGCTCGATTTTGAAGTTTTTGCAAGTGCTTCCTTTCGGTTGCACCACAGTTTCCCCAAACAGAGCAGCAGTATATAAAGTGCGGCTCAACGATACCAGTATATAGTGTCTTAAGAGTGTCACGAGTTAAAAAACTTTTGTCATGCTTTAAAAAGCCAGTTGCTCTACTAATTTTTGATGATAGAGCTTTGATATGACCCTTCCAATTAAGATTCCTATCCACTTGAATACCAAGGTATTTGGCAGTTAGAACATTATCTATTTGTTCATCTTGTATCTTTTTAGACAATTTTCCATGATTTTTAGCTAAATGCTTTTCCTTCTGCTTTGATGATATAACCATTGCCTTTGTCTTGGCAACATTTAAGGACAGCTTATTGCCCTTCAACCATTCAAAGACACAAGTAAGGACTTTATTCATTCCTGCATTCAGCAGGTGAATGTCATCAGATCGGTAGGAGAGACTAATGTCATCAGCGTACATTGCTACCGTGGAGTTCTGGACAGCTTGTGGTAGGTCAATAATATAGAGAAGAACTAACAAGGGTCCTAAACACGACCCCTGAGGTACTCCTATATTAATGTCCATTAGCTCTGATTCGACTCCACTTATACAACAGTACTGCTTGCGATTTAAAAGATAAGATTTGAACCATGAAAGTTCCCTTCCTAGGAGACCATGCTGTTCTAATTTCTGGTACAGAATGTTGTGATCCACAGTGTCAAAAGCTTTTCTTACGTCGACCAGTACTAAACCAACAAGCTGTCCATTGTCCAGACCACTGTACCAGTCATCGGTGTTTTTTAGCAGACACGTTAATGTCGAATGCAGTGTACGAAAACCAGATTGCTCATTAGCAAGTAGATTATTTGAATTCAAATGCTGGTATAATTGGTTATAGACTAGTCTTTCAAAGAGCCTTGAAATGACTGGCAAAACCGATATTGGGTGATAACTTGATTTTTCACTCTTATCTCCCTCTTTGTAAATGGGTGTAACCCTAGCAATCTTCCATAAATCGGGAAAGATGCTCGTTTCAAGGAGTGTATTGAAGAGAATGGCCATGGAATTTTCTAAGAATGGTAAGGCCAGTTCTAGGAAGTAACTTGGAATAGTGTCAGTTCCAAAGCTCATCGAATTAGTGGATTTGGCAATGGCTTCCCCTTATGCCCTGGACTATAATGGATTTGAATCTAAAGTCTGGAGTAGAACTGTGTATTTGAACATTGCCTGATAGTAATGGGTTCGCAGTTTCTTCAATGTTTTTAGCAAGACCAGCCCCTTTGGTGCAAAAGTAATCATTCATGACATTTGCAATTTCACTACTGATACAGATTTCCTTGCCACAGTTCCTGATATAATCAATATTTGTGGACTTCGACTTTTATCTATAATTTCATTTATCACTCTCCATGAACCTTTAATGTCCCCTTTGCACGCATTGATCTTTTCGTTGTAGAATTTCTTCTTTAGCTGGGTGTTGAGAGAATTAGTTGCATTACGAGCTTTTCTATGTGATCTCATCAAAGCAGACGATTTGGATCTAACAGCTACCTTTTTTGGTCTGTCTCTGGTCCGCATTAGTGCTTTAAGTTCCTCATTAATCCAGGGGGAACATTTTTCCGAAACACGAATTCGTTTAATCGGGTATGTTTTTCAATTATTAGAGAGAGTAGATTTGTCCATTCGCAGGCTGAGCAATTCACGTTATCAGTTTTACTCAAAATATTGTCCCAGCAGATGCTAGCTATATCAGATAAGAAAGCATCTTGATTGAAATTTTTCATTGGACAAGTTTTCATTATCTTATGACCCCTTTCAATAGCACCATTAAATTTGCGAATGCAATAGACCATGCAGTGGTCGCTCATACCTACTTCATATACTCCTGATTCAATAATATTTCGGACCCAGCTTGTTGCAAAATGATCAATAATAGTAGACGAGCTACAGGTAGTCCTGGTTGGGTCCTCTATACGCTGTTTTAAACTATAGATGTTATATATATTTGACAGGTGTTTAGCATTGCTATCAGTGAATTGATCATTTTCTTTATCGCCAAAATCACAGTTGGTATCCAAGGAGGATTAGTTCTCTATCTTCTTTATCTAAGTAGCAGAGTATTTTCTCCATTTTGTCAAAAGTTTCAACCGTATCACTTGGAGGCCTGTACCAAGCTAGAGCCAGGAAGGATTTTGCTTTAAGGGGCTCTACGTAAATACAGACTGTTTCCAGTCCATTAGTTGGAATATTAATTCTATGCTTAAACCTGATACCATCTTTGATGTAAATGGCGACCCCACTACCATGGTTGGATCATTCAAGCCATACTTGTTCGGTAGCCAGGTATACAGATCAGTTCTTTTGGATACAAAGGATCAATTTTTATTTCATTTAAGGCCAAGATGTGATTTCCACGATGAGAAAGTAAAAATTTGATTTCATCAAAATGGACTCTTATACCGTTGACATTAAGGGGAGCTATTGCCATACCCTTTTTCAACCCAAGACGCCGATGAGGGAAGCCAGTCCCACCATCCAATGACATTGCAAATTTATGGTTTGAGAGTGTTTCAGAGGCATGTTCAGCATCTTCCCTGCTTATTGACGAGCTAAATACTTTTCAGTTTGGTAGTACTATTGCTACCAAGCTTATTAATCCCCTTCATGTTAAGATGCAAGCCTCTACGACCCAGTGTGATCAAACCTAGCATAATAGTATGCTTTTAGCTTAAATTTGACCGAAAATTGCCATTTAGCATAAAATCTAGCATAATCTGAAATCTAGCATATAGCATAATTTTATCACTATTTCGTCAAAGGTAATGTTTCCATTAAAAATTCACATAAGTGTATGTTGCAAAGAAACGGCTGTTTTAGTCAAATTGAGTACGATGTAGAAAGCAGACTGACATCATCCATTGTTACCACTGTCATCTAAGTGATCAGCTAATGTTGTCAAAATGAGATAACCTAGGGTCAGAGTCATGTTTCGGGTTGGGGCCTGGGTTTCGAAGGTCTTGTTATTGCACAATGTCCACGTGTGTGTGCCTGCCCAAACCTCTCTGCACATGCCCGAACCTCTGTTCCAAACAATAGAACCTCGATTTGAAATCTAGCATAATTTTGGTAAATCTGGAATAATTTTAGGACAATTTTGGCATAATTTCCAAATTGAGATCTGGGCATACTGCTACGACCTATATCATTTCTACTGTTATTGTTATTAATGACATTAATACCAAGTGATTGAATCTTCTTGTTGAGTGTTTGGGTGATTTTGTTAGCTGATGGCTTATCTACCCTTTGTGTTGGTAGCGACAAGATTACCTTGCATCCCTCGATGTTTCTTTCGACTTCTGCTCTAAGGTTGAGCAGAGGATCCAAGATCTTAGCGTCAGTTGCACCTTCTTGGGTTGCATCATTAGTACCTGCATGAATGATGACGGATGATGGTTGCTTTTTCAACAGTGGCTGAATATAGTGCTCTCGTAGGTCTGCTATTGTACATCCTGGAAAAACACGTACCTTCACATTACATTTGTTACTGAGACGACGCTCATCCAAACCACTGAGCATGCTGTCACCTGTTATAAGAGTTGTTTTTCCTTTCCAGTGGTGCACACCAGAAACTTTCCCAGCGTCATTCACCTGAACTTTATCTCCAGTCCCATTCACCTTTATTGAGGATGTGCACTTTATAGCTTCTTTCTCTGCTTCATTACTTCCAACAAATTGACCATCTTTTCCATGCATTCTGCACCCTCCACCTTCTGTACTATTCAATTTAGATTGAATGCAGTGCCTGTAATATTTTTTTCCACGCTCCACAATATATTGTCTCCGTTGGGATTCAAGGTTTTCTTTTGCGACAATTTTCAACTCACTGGAATTTTTTTTGAGCTAGAGAAACAAAGCTGTTGATCCTTGCCGTAGATGATATACACTTGTATTCCTGTAGTAGGCACTCCCCAACATATACACTTGCACCCTGCATCTATTTCACTTGAATCTATTTCACATGAATCTATTTTAACTTCAACTAGAGTGTTGTCTATAAATTGTCACTTGCAGCAAGTATTGCAACAACATATGAATACTTTCAGTGTTTGCTGGTCAGGTGAATGTTGTTTATGCTTATATGTAACAAGAGCTATCCCTCAATACAGTAGCCACGAGAAAAATGTGCAGTTTTAAATTTTCCATAAAAATTCTGATCACTCGCATTAAATGTCAAATGCTGTCTTAGAAACTTTTCAGCGGCGTTTCTAGGAAGTTTTCTTTTGGGAGTAGAGCCTGTATTTTATAGACTAAAATGGGCGTGGTCCCCATCATTGAAGGATATCTATTTAACTTTTTAGTAGTTACGTTTGGAACTTTTAGGCAATTTGCGTGAATATATAATGATGGCACAGGATAGTATGCAGAGCAGAGCTATATCTAATTTTCAACTGCTAGACTCTATTTGAGACACAGGAATGGAATAGTAACATGCCACTTTGCCTAATGGGACTGTGATTTACTGAGTAAAGGAAGGGAGAACATTTGGCGTGTAGCACCCAACACAACTCTACCGGTGAATCCACCCCCACGTATCAAAAGATATACACTAATACATTCTCTGCTTCAGTCTATTTTGTGTCAAACTGTCTACTTTCTAAGTTTTTAGGCAAAAGCATATTTTCAACTTAAACTGTTTGAGCCGGTAAAGAGGAGCAAAATCTTCTAGATAGGCGTACAATCCCCCCCCCCCCCCCGGTGCCTACTCGTAGCCTCGTGTCTGAGGACAGCAAAAACAATTATGGATCAAAATGTGCATTTTCCACTCTATCTAAAGTGGTCGACTGATAACAATTGAAACAAATGCATTCATATAGTATGGAGAAAGGTTGTCAAAGATATTGTGTAGATTATGGAAAGGTTATAATACCCATCATGCCTTATGTAGAGCAGTTGAATTGAATAGAGAATGTATTGACCAATCTGTCGTATGGTTCTGATGGACTTGTCAAGGGCAAAAGAATACGCAAAACTCCCTTCTCCAAGATCTTCTTCTGGCTAAGATGGAAGTGTGAAAATTCGATCAAAACAGTTTGACACTAACAAGTGAAGTTCAAATATGTAAGGGTCTATCGGAAGAAAACCCATCCTTCATGTGGAAATTCTTTGAAAAAAGAGACATGAAATATGAATTACGAACAAAAAATCTATTGCATACACCAAATGTAATATTTCATCTTCTTTTAGACTCTGAAAATGAATGCATGTATCACATACAAAACTGTAAGGATGCATCAAGACTTTACGAGAAATGAAGAGCAAATAGAAAAATTCTTCAGAAATATCTTCACTAAACTATCAATATGCATAGATGGGAGTTAACCTCTGGGCATTGCGATTTTAACTAATTCACAATATTTCAAATTATTTCTTAGAAAATTAGGATGGCTGTCTGAACTGTATGTTATTTATTTGCAAATTTTCATGCTAAAATCGCAAGATGATACAAATGAATAGTCAATTGGGAGTTTTCTATGCAACTTTACTTCTAGTAAGACTACTGTCAGTCGCTAATAGGTAACAACAAAAGTGAACTTTGCTTGAAACACATGTTAATCTCGTTCCATCGGCAAAGGAATCCATCTAGTATTCATCTAATATACGTTGTCTCTCTTCTACTACTGTCGTCAGCAATAATTTCATTATTTCATTTTGTTGGACTTGCATCTATGTCTAGAGCAATTGCATTTGATGGAGAGCTGCCGCTGGTATCATCAGGAATGGATGATCGGTCAACAGGAGAAGCGGCCTGTAAAATTCAATGTGTTTCAACGCTATAAGACTTAAACGTACACAAATTCTGGTTCCCAGAATTCATAAAAATCCAAAAGGAGTGCCACATGCCTACACGAGTGTACAGTTTGAGAGCTACTTTCGCAGCCAATAAAGTTAAAGTTGCAATAACTTATTAAGACACAAACAAACTCATAGCTTAAACACACAGGCATACTAATTTTGAAGCAACCTGTATATTAGCTATATATGTTTACTTCGCAATACAATAAGCTAGATTTCCACATTTTATACGTGACACAACAGAAAACATACATGCCGTAATAATATACAATACAGCCAAACCTCCAATAGAGGTCACTTAGCATAATTTCATTCAATCTGATCTAATCAAAGATCGTCGAACTGGGCCTTCCGAATATACCGTGACAAAACATTTAACCATGCCTCACCTTATCCAGCCTAATCTATCCAACATAATCCAAGCTAATGTAATCCAGCCTACCTTAATGTCAACTAATATAAATTAACCTAGCCTTATTTTATCAACTAATCTAAATTAACTTAACCCTAATCCCAATCTATCCAAACGAACCTAGCCTTCATATTCAACAATCAAAACTAAGCTAGCTTTGCCGTAACTAATCCAATCAATCCACTTAACTCAACACAGCCCAGCCTTATCTAACCCCTATCCAGTCTTATATACAACAACCTAACTCCATCAAACCTAACAGTTTTAACAGAATCGAGATACTTACTGACATCGCAATGCTTGCTCTATATTAGGCCAACTTCACCAGATACTTTTCTTTAGCTTTTGCACATTGATCCCAATATACCTTTAAAGTAAGCAGTATTAAGTATACTGTAAGCCTATCAACCTACAAAGAAACTGAAACCTTTTAAAGGAAAATGTCCAGTTACTATTCTCAAATTCACAGATCATCTAAAGTACTAAGTAAAACAAAGGGAGACTCTCATGATGCTCAATTTGGCATGTCATCACCTGCATCCCTGTCACATACAAGATAGGTCAGACCCCCTATGTTCAACAATCAGTTTGTCCACATGGAAAGGCCAAAAAAGTCACTTCTACATTAACAAAGCTTAGAAATTGAGGAATATATTATTGCAAACATGCTGACAAGGCAAAATACAAATGCAAACCTGCTTTTCTTCTTTGTCTAATTGTTCCCATAACTTTGCAACCATTTTGGATGCCTCACCAACGGTAGCCTATCAAAACAAAATATATAATTAATAAATAATGTACTATAATCCTTTACTATTCACTGGGCCACTCTTTACTTTGAGTGTTCAGCATATTTGGAGTCTACTAGATTGTAACCACACATTTCTATACTTATCAGTTCACTATAATGAAACTTAATACAGAAACAAATTATTTCAAACCACACACACAATTGCTAATAGCTCAGGTGAAGTAATTTTTGTCCATTTGAAGAAGCAAAATATGCTACAATGCACTTCAATGAAGTCTGCTACAGTAAATACATATCTTTTGGAAAATATACATGTACAAATTGTCCAATTCTAGCTGCAAAACTGCCAATAAACAACACTAACTATTATGAATAAATATTGCATGACAGTCTGCTTACTTACTAAACAAAAAGTGACAAAGTCAGAACAGAAGATTCATTTTCAGTCTGAAATAATTTGATTACTAAAAGATTTTCAAATGAATGTCTAACAAACAAGTAGTTACTGACTTCTTATGGAAAATGGTGATAGTATCAAAGGTATGTTTTACCAAGCAGACTGCCAAGCCACAAATGCAGCAGCAGGTTGTTTGAAGTCATCAGGCTGACTGTTCAAAACAGGATACTACAAAGCCTGCTTCTAAAGCTACTTACCCCTGGGTTTTGTTGGCGAACAGATGGCAGAGCATCTTTAAAAAACATCAGATATGGTGAAATTGGCCTAGAAATCAAGGAGAATGAATTATAAATGACATGAAAAATCTGGGCAGTCAGAACAATTATGAGTCAACAAAGTACTATGCTTCTAATCATAAAACTCCATTAAAACTGACCAAAACTGACACTTTTCTTAACTGACAACTTTGACATTACAATAAATGCAAAATTCCACTCCCAAGAAATAAAAAGTATATAGCATAGAAAAGTCTCATTTGTGATTGAAACATGCCTTTACTGCCAGTCTACATCTTTTAAATCTTGAAAATTTCTATCAGTCCATAAGTACTGAAAATTGCACAATAATAATTTAATTCTACGAGAAATAAATAACCTAAAACTTAATGCTTAAACTGGCATCACATACTTGGCAGGTTCATTCTTATCCTTCTTCTCTTTGACTTTCATTTTTCTCCTCTTTTGCCTAGATGAAGCGGCACCATCTAGAGTCTTATTCTTCAAACGCAAAGAAGCATCTGCCAGGGATCCTGAATGATAATCACTGCTAACTGTAGCACTACCCTCCTTGGCAAATGTTTGCCTTGAGGAATCATTACTATTCTCATCAACAGTATCCGTATCCAAAATTTTCTTTGGCTCTTCAGCAATAGTCTTCTCTTCAGTGTCTGAAACACTGTTCCAAGTTGGACTAATTGGTGATGGTACAGGCATTGCTGTCACCTGCTTTGAATTTTGCTGACTGATTGAAGATGACTGATTCTGCAAGGATGGTCTTTGCTGTTGAGAGAAATTCAAAATAGAAAATATCAGATAAAATTAATTCATTTTCCCTTTCCTGGTCTTCTTGGCCAGTAAGTGCTTCAAATAGGCTGCCCTCATGAAAGAGTAAAATCAAAAATGACTAAATAAAGAGAGAACTCTGCTTGAGGAACATTTTGTCCATCCCGTAGCCATAATTACATCCATATATCTCTAACATCATCATGAAGAAACCACTAATGTTACTAAAATAAGTGAATAAGATAGCTTCTTGCTTCAGGACAAAATGTGACTTGCAAGACAAAAAAGATGTAATGCTACAGGATATATAGTAATAATAGTGATTGGAATGGCGTCAAATGATCCAAGCTTGAAATGCCTGACTGTAGACCAGCTTTCATTGGCACCTGATGCCCTGGTAGATGTCCCTGAATTGGTGACTGTAAAGTATGAATGCTTGTTGACGGAACTGTATTCTTTACTAGCTCCATATCCTGAGAATTCGTTGTGCAATACAAAAGACATATTTAGAATCAAATGCTGGACTAAAGGAGCCATAACACTATGAATAAAAGTCTATGTGATATGAATCTATGCAACTGATTAGGATCAGATTAGGATACTGTACCCTGGATATATAGGTTAATGAGATATCTTTCCAAAGGTAAAGTCAATGCTTCTGTTTTGAGGAAAAATAAAATGCTATATACTGTATATTTCATGGTATTTTCAAGACAGGAATGCCTTGCGTATATAATGAAACCTGTATATAGAGTGAACAATCTCTAGGAAAGATAAATCAGAGACTGGTTGGGTCATGCAAGATTATTATACATCAATGTTGAGTCTAGAAGAAAAATTGTATTGAAGGAAATATGCAGCACTGGGGAAATATTCCATTGCATCCTTCTTCAATCCCAATTGTTAGGTTTTCCATTCTGTGAGTTACTACAGTAGTGCATTGGCTCTGTGAATATTTCTTGGACTGTTTGTCCGCTTGTGAAGTTGCTTCTTCCAAATGAAAGAATGTTCATGTGCACCTACACAGCAAACCATGCATAGGATTATGGGGTATGACCTGCTGAAATGAATCTGTGATTTGCAGGGCATTCGTCTATTGCCAAGATTCCTGTGATTTATCTCAAGTAGACTTATTGTAACAGACAATAATACATTTGAATAGCCCCCCTTGACACTTCCATATATAGACAAAAGAATGCATCGTGAAGTTTACCTGACCAACTCCAACCAGTCAAAAAATGTCTGGCAAATCAATGCGAAACCAACGAGGGGGAGCAATTCAATTTCCAACATGAAAATTTACTCCCTCACAAAGCAATTTTTACTAAAATTTACCTGTATAACCATAAGATCAGTGTCCTTCTATGGCCAGGACAGAGGCCCGACTTTAACATGATTAAAAGGTTTGCTTCCACACGAAAAACCAAATGAATGCTAAAGCATGAGATCTTCTAAGGTCCAAGCGATGACTCATTGAAAGAGTCTTTGCATCCATTCCAAAGCGATTTTTGACCGTTCTGAGAGCAAGGGGTTACTCCAGAAAATATTAGTGCTAAAACTAACTTTAATCCAGTTGTTGATAAGGTTGATGATTCAGGAAAAATTTCCACTAAAACAGTTAAAACCGAGCGTGCAGAGCTCCTTTAGTATGGATGGTACAAACGCTCTAAAACAAGTGAAATTGGCCTAAATACAGCTACGAAAGCCGTTTGTTTACGAAATCCTGGTCTCCTATTGGTGCAAAAGGTCATGAGAATTAGTTCTACTACGCAATCAAGAGTTGACCGCTATGCTTGTAAGCATAGCCGCCAAATGTTTGATTGGCTGAGGGCTCTGACAAAGTCTATTTTCTCCCAACCTAATTGACCAATCATTAAGCAGGATTGTGACTACACGTGAGCTCCACAGCTAAGTTTAGGCCTATTTTCGGCGTTTTGGCATGTTTTTACCACCCTTCCTACAAAAAACATTGCACGCCCGAGGAGTGCGATTTTATCGCTGATTTTTTGTCCAACTGGTCTTCATACATTGCCATTTAACCTATATTGGCGCCGCCGTGCGATCTCAAATGGGATGGGAACAGGACCTATCTAAAAATTGAGAAGTTTTTCCTTTTCATTTTTTCAATACTTATCCACGGCTCTCTATCAGCGATAATATATATTGATGTAGACTAAAATACATAAGCATGCTACAATATATCAGCGATAATACATAGTGATATAAATTAAAATACATAAGCATGCTATCTCATCCCACAATTTAGCAGCAGAATAGTGACAACTTCTTTTGAAAAATTCTAGGTTCTGCTTTGGGAATGTTGATATTATGTTGATATTGATTTATTATGACTATTAAATAAGCTACCCCATAGTTCGTTTCTATATCTAAGATGAGATTCAACAAGGGCTCTGTAGACTTGTTCTAGCTTGATTTTAGGTAAAATATTTGATAGTTTGCGAATTGAGGATAGCCCACATTTAATTTTGTCCTTCAGACTTTGTATTGTTCAGTCCAAGGTAAATTTTCATCAACTGATAGCCCAAAATATTCTACTTTCTGAATCCTTCTTATCGAACAATCTTCTATCTTTAGTTGCACCGGTTGCTGGATACTACTAAGTTGCCTTTTATGATCCACGATCAGGAATTCGGATTTGCCAGTGCTAAGACTAAGCTTCAAATCCACCCCGAGATGTTGGCTAATTCATGAGAAAATAGCACTACCTGAATTTCTCTAAAGCAGTGCTATGAGTAAAATGTTGAAAGCATTACTGAAAAGCTTGTTACTTCATTTAAATTAGTTCACGTACCTATATTCACTATGTCACAAAATCAGTTTCTGTACTGGGATTGGGATATGCAGTGCATGTAGATGACAACAAATATCATTCGTAAATCAATTCACAATCTTTCTTTGGGCAAAGCCACTCCTTATTCCTCTATGAGCAATGTTCTTTATCCTCTTCTCAATACTAACTTCTTTATCTCAGGAGTATCAAAATAAATAGTTCAATCCACTCAGTCATTGCCAAAGATCTGCTTTCATTCTGCGATGCGATCAACACTTTTTAAATTTATTGCACGACGAAACTGACGACTACAATTGCGCAGTCTAGGACTGGAGACGAAAACATCATTTAAAAACGGCGGGAAAATTTTAGGAGTGGGCGTTTTCGTAACATTTAGGTAATAGTTCGCGTTTTCAAAACAAACTCGGAATGCCTAGAGGAAAAAAGAAATTATGCTCAAATATTCTTCATTTCAAATGGAATTGTTCTTCTCCAGTTTTGCAAATGCTGTCAAAAACCCAGATGGTGTCAGTTCTGATTTGCTAGTGAGTTTCCTTGAGACATCATTTTGTAAACTTTCCACTTCATATGCTTCAACTATGCCTTCCTGGATTCGTGCTGCATTTTTTGACCCTGAAATGGAAAGGATACGCATAAGAGAGCATGATTACCAGGCAGACAAATCAAAAGAACTAAGGAAAATGAAAGATTGCAGGTTAATAGATGAGCTTAAAATACCTTTAAAGAGTTTTGAAAATTTTTGTCAAGCTGCAACCCATGCTGTTGAAAAAGGCCTTGGAGTTTATCTGGAGAATTTCATTTGTCCACAGCCAGGAGATTGGCCTGCACAGTTCTACATGCGGCAAATACAATTTAATGTTCCTAGAAATTCACCAGCATTGCTGCAAAATATTGTGCCTTTCATCGGTCCACTTCATGTGCAGTTGAATGCAAGAGAATGTGTCTGCTGCCTCAATATTGAGCTCTTTCAATTTTTCTACACGTGGGTGTTTGGAAAACACAAAAAGCTTGCCAACAAACCACAAGCTTGGAGGGTGACATTGGTCTTGGAAATAATGTATGGAGGATGGACTTTGATACGGGATCAAGCATTGATTTCCTTTTCCCAGTGCAAAGACATCCAGTATCTTACATTCGTTAACATCCTTGATAATTATCTCCCTACAGTGCTGTCCATCTATTCAATGGTCTTCAAAAGTGGCAAAACAATGTTGTATATAGATGCTCTTCTTCGAGTTTGGACAATGTTTTTCTGCTACAAGAGGCATCACTATAACAAAGCACCACTGGTTTGGCTGAGCAATTTTCTATTTTGGAAGAAGAATGACCATCCACTCTTTCAAACCCTCATGCAGCAGCTAAATGCATTTGACGAGTATCCTGTGGAGAATTTTCATTCAATTTTACGAGGCCAAACCAGAGAGAATGACAGCAGTGATTTGCTCCAGAGAAAAGCAAAAGCATTGGATGAAATGAAAAGCCAGGAATCTTGTTTTGAATCAGTATTCAACATGCCAAGAAAATATTCATTTTCAAGGGACAAACTGGAGGATTTGAAGCTGAGTGCTGCACAGTTCATTTGCACAAGATTGCAAGAGATCAAGGAAAACCCAGGAAGTGCCACAATGGTCCCCAGGCCAAAACATAAACAAAAAAACATCAAATACTGGGTGCTACCCCATCTCTATGGAAAAGGCATTATAATAACTTCTAAGTTGTTGCCTCTTGGTTTTCAATTCAATGGAAAAGAACCAGGCCCAACAAAGTATGTTCTAACAAGTTTTAATATTAATATATATATATATATATATATATATATATATATATATATATATATATATATATATATATATATATATATATATATATATATATATATATATATATATATATATATATATATATATATATATATATATATATATATATATATATATATATATATATATATATATATATATATATGTACATATGTATATTTCTGATATAGCATATATGCTATTTGTGAGTATTTCATCAACTTTAAAACCAAATGTTCTAGTATCTTCTAAGCATCCATATCAAACCACTTCTTTGCTTTATCAGGAAATGTGACCTTCCAAACTGTTGTCAAGCATCAAGTGATATGAAAGTTCTTCCTGGTTGTGGACACTCATTTCATTTAACATGTTTTCCATGTGGCAAGGGTATCTGTTCTATCTGCAAAGTTGAACTGACTAATGCTGTAAAGACCTTGTCTGCATCAGCTTCACAATCAATCCTTCATCCAGAACAGAACACAGTTATTCAAGATCCCTATCAAGACGAAAGTGATGAAGAGTTTGAAGATCTTGAAGCAGTTCCTGATAGTCCGGAAAGAGATGAAACAACAATTGCAGAGATGACAATGAAACTTCAGCAAGAAATATTTAGCTGGGGTATGATTCCTGGACCATAAATTCCAACGTGGAGTTATTCAAAAACAGCTTTTTTAAAAGCTACTAGTACACCAATAAATGCCCTACTACTATACAAAAAATAAACTTACAGGGGTCCCTCATTGTAACTGATTAATTGAATTCTTAAAAGAGATCCAAGATAGAGGGAAAGGAAACTCTGCCCAAAGTTCTCCAATTTTCTCAAAATGAAAAGATTATCATGTCTTACCCTTTCCACTATGCATATGCAAATGAACATCCTTCTTTATTAACGACTTATTTCAATAACGAGCAATTTCATAGGCAGTTGAAATAGGAAGCCAACTTCAGCCATATGTACACATCCTAAAAGTGTACAACAGTCACCTAATCAATAGTCATTTTAACAGGACATCAGTCATATCCCTGATAAGACAAGTGGGTTTTCAAGTAGGCCTTGCTCTTGTCAACACCAAACTGAGAAACATGGCAGCAGTACGTATTTGATTACTGCTATCGAAAGCCATCTGCACGCGAAGTAGTTATGACTGCACGAGAATTTCTATGGTGTATCACAGAATATGTACTCTGCACGTCCAATAAGTGCCTATGTAACGAATGCATGCGTGCTCGCTTGGCAAATCAGCACGCGCGAATTCACTTCGAAAACTGCCATGGTGCTCAGAGTAGTGTCTACATCGACATCCTCTTGGCTTACTAATACATAGTCAACAAGTTGATAAGACTTTGTTGAATGATTGACAATATTAATGATATTAGATATAACTTTATTGAAGATAAAATTAGTACCTTTCAAAATACTGATCTAGAACCTGAACTCGCAAGGCCGTTATGTCCTCTTCTGCCATGTGCTTTCCATCCAGTGTAATGAAACTGCAATCATTATCTTCCCATTTGAGATCGCACGGCGGCGCCAATATAGGTTAAATGGCAATGTATGAAGACCAGTTGGACAAAAAATCAGCGATAAAATCGCACTCCTCGGGCGTGCAATGTTTTTTGTAGGAAGGGTGGTAAAAACATGCCAAAACGCCGAAAATAGGCCTAAACTTAGCTGTGGAGCTCACGTGTAGTCACAATCCTGCTTAATGATTGGTCAATTAGGTTGGGAGAAAATAGACTTTGTCAGAGCCCTCAGCCAATCAAACATTTGGCGGCTATGCTTGTATAGACAACAGAATGCACCTAAAGGTCACCTGACCAACTTCAACCAATGAAAAACATGTCTGGCAAATCAACGCAAAAGGGCAAAGATTCTTCAAATATGTCGGCATATTGCACCAGATTCGATACACACTTTCGCACACTGTAAACACTTGAGAAATGGAAGCAACTTTGACACGACGTACACAATGCTAAAAAAAGTGGCACATGTGCAGTTTAGGGTAACAGCCAAATCGCGTTAAATTCTAAACGAAATTACTCCATACGATGAAGAGAGTCAAAACAAACGATAAAAAGTGCGGCACTACTTACCACTTACTTATTTACGCTTATTTTTCCCTCGATCAACATTGACATCCCTTTGTCCATTAAGACACTTCCGTCCATTCTACAACTAACGCTAACCCTGACCCTTACCCTACACAAAACCCTAACCCTGTCCCATACCCTACACAAAACCCTAACCCTGTCCCTAACCCGAACCCTAAGTACTTGGTAAGTAGAGTCGCACTTTTTATCATTTGTTTCGACCCTCTTCATCGAAAGGGAGTAATTTCGAATAGCACTTAAACGCGAGTTGGCTGTTACCCTAAACTGCACATCCGCCAAATAAGTATTTAGTTAACTCAATTCCCTAGAACAGAAATGCAGTTACATTTAATGTATGAAAATTTACGGCTCATTTTCACATCCGTTTCATGAGGCTTTAGTTGACGTGGAAGGCCGTCGCCCTTTGACTCGACTTCGATTCAAATATCGCATGATAACAGTTTCTCTCTAACTTTTAATTAAAAACAATATCTTGACAGCTCGAAGTTTCTGTTGTATCTATTATTGCTAGCTATCGATTCGTAGCACTTCCCTTTCAATTTTCTCGCTTATTCCTCCAAGAAGCCGTGAACACTTATAGACCGCCTGTCGGTTGCTAAACCGCTTGTAGTTTGGATTTTGAGCACGTTCTGGCTCGTTTATTCAAATGCTTCTGTTTAGATTTTGAAGAAACTGCCTGCAGGCATTACTTCTCTGAACCCACCTTTGAAGTGTCGTTTTGATCATCCCAATTGTTGACATCTGCTATATTAAACTCTGTAAGAAGTTCCGAAGAACTGGGATCAGGCGTCTCGGATGCCATCCTGCCGGGCAACTGTAAAAGGCAGGTCATCAGGTCATGTAAGATGCAGGTCATGCCCAGTCATGCCACAAAACAGGAACTTACTCGGTACTGTTTAAGTGGCTGATGCTGTGGGAACGGTTTGCAGCTGTCTGCTGTACTTTTCATTTTTCATTTTTCATTTTTCATTTGTACACAGTTTGCAGGAAATATCTGATTGTCAACAGAGGTAATAGAAAATGGAAACAAAGTGAAAATCGGAATGTGAACAAATGAAGAGGGGACAATAATGACACGGAGAAATGTTGAGGCACACCTACGCAGCATAGCCGCCAAATGTTTGATTGGCTGAGGGCTCTGACAAAGTCTATTTTCTCCCAACCTAATTGACCAATCATTAAGCAGGATTGTGACTACACGTGAGCTCCACAGCTAAGTTTAGGCCTATTTTCGGCGTTTTGGCATGTTTTTACCACCCTTCCTACAAAAAACATTGCACGCCCGAGGAGTGCGATTTTATCGCTGATTTTTTGTCCAACTGGTCTTCATACATTGCCATTTAACCTATATTGGCGCCGCCGTGCGATCTCAAATGGGAAGATAATGATTGCAGTTTCATTACACTGGATGGAAAGCACATGGCAGAAGAGGACATAACGGCCTTGCGAGTTCAGGTTCTAGATCAGTATTTTGAAAGGTACTAATTTTATCTTCAATAAAGTTATATCTAATATCATTAATATTGTCAATCATTCAACAAAGTCTTATCAACTTGTTGACTATGTATTAGTAAGCCAAGAGGATGTCGATGTAGACACTACTCTGAGCACCATGGCAGTTTTCGAAGTGAATTCGCGCGTGCTGATTTGCCAAGCGAGCACGCATGCATTCGTTACATAGGCACTTATTGGACGTGCAGAGTACATATTCTGTGATACACCATAGAAATTCTCGTGCAGTCATAACTACTTCGCGTGCAGATGGCTTTCGATAGCAGTAATCAAATACGTACTGCTGCCATGTTTCTCAGTTTGGTGTTGACAAGAGCAAGGCCTACTTGAAAACCCACTTGTCTTATCAGGGATATGACTGATGTCCTGTTAAAATGACTATTGATTAGGTGACTGTTGTACACTTTTAGGATGTGTACATATGGCTGAAGTTGGCTTCCTATTTCAACTGCCTATGAAATTGCTCGTTATTGAAATAAGTCGTTAATAAAGAAGGATGTTCATTTGCATATGCATAGTGGAAAGGGTAAGACATGATAATCTTTTCATTTTGAGAAAATTGGAGAACTTTGGGCAGAGTTTCCTTTCCCTCTATCTTGGATCTCTTTTAAGAATTCAATTAATCAGTTACAATGAGGGACCCCTGTAAGTTTATTTTTTGTATAGTAGTAGGGCATTTATTGGTGTACTAGTAGCTTTTAAAAAAGCTGTTTTTGAATAACTCCACGTTGGAATTTATGGTCCAGGAATCATACCCCAGCTAAATATTTCTTGCTGAAGTTTCATTGTCATCTCTGCAATTGTTGTTTCATCTCTTTCCGGACTATCAGGAACTGCTTCAAGATCTTCAAACTCTTCATCACTTTCGTCTTGATAGGGATCTTGAATAACTGTGTTCTGTTCTGGATGAAGGATTGATTGTGAAGCTGATGCAGACAAGGTCTTTACAGCATTAGTCAGTTCAACTTTGCAGATAGAACAGATACCCTTGCCACATGGAAAACATGTTAAATGAAATGAGTGTCCACAACCAGGAAGAACTTTCATATCACTTGATGCTTGACAACAGTTTGGAAGGTCACATTTCCTGATAAAGCAAAGAAGTGGTTTGATATGGATGCTTAGAAGATACTAGAACATTTGGTTTTAAAGTTGATGAAATACTCACAAATAGCATATATGCTATATCAGAAATATACATATGTACATATATATATATATATATATATATATATATATATATATATATATATATATATATATATATATATATATATATATATATATATATATATATATATATATATATATATATATATATATATATATATATTAATATTAAAACTTGTTAGAACATACTTTGTTGGGCCTGGTTCTTTTCCATTGAATTGAAAACCAAGAGGCAACAACTTAGAAGTTATTATAATGCCTTTTCCATAGAGATGGGGTAGCACCCAGTATTTGATGTTTTTTTGTTTATGTTTTGGCCTGGGGACCATTGTGGCACTTCCTGGGTTTTCCTTGATCTCTTGCAATCTTGTGCAAATGAACTGTGCAGCACTCAGCTTCAAATCCTCCAGTTTGTCCCTTGAAAATGAATATTTTCTTGGCATGTTGAATACTGATTCAAAACAAGATTCCTGGCTTTTCATTTCATCCAATGCTTTTGCTTTTCTCTGGAGCAAATCACTGCTGTCATTCTCTCTGGTTTGGCCTCGTAAAATTGAATGAAAATTCTCCACAGGATACTCGTCAAATGCATTTAGCTGCTGCATGAGGGTTTGAAAGAGTGGATGGTCATTCTTCTTCCAAAATAGAAAATTGCTCAGCCAAACCAGTGGTGCTTTGTTATAGTGATGCCTCTTGTAGCAGAAAAACATTGTCCAAACTCGAAGAAGAGCATCTATATACAACATTGTTTTGCCACTTTTGAAGACCATTGAATAGATGGACAGCACTGTAGGGAGATAATTATCAAGGATGTTAACGAATGTAAGATACTGGATGTCTTTGCACTGGGAAAAGGAAATCAATGCTTGATCCCGTATCAAAGTCCATCCTCCATACATTATTTCCAAGACCAATGTCACCCTCCAAGCTTGTGGTTTGTTGGCAAGCTTTTTGTGTTTTCCAAACACCCACGTGTAGAAAAATTGAAAGAGCTCAATATTGAGGCAGCAGACACATTCTCTTGCATTCAACTGCACATGAAGTGGACCGATGAAAGGCACAATATTTTGCAGCAATGCTGGTGAATTTCTAGGAACATTAAATTGTATTTGCCGCATGTAGAACTGTGCAGGCCAATCTCCTGGCTGTGGACAAATGAAATTCTCCAGATAAACTCCAAGGCCTTTTTCAACAGCATGGGTTGCAGCTTGACAAAAATTTTCAAAACTCTTTAAAGGTATTTTAAGCTCATCTATTAACCTGCAATCTTTCATTTTCCTTAGTTCTTTTGATTTGTCTGCCTGGTAATCATGCTCTCTTATGCGTATCCTTTCCATTTCAGGGTCAAAAAATGCAGCACGAATCCAGGAAGGCATAGTTGAAGCATATGAAGTGGAAAGTTTACAAAATGATGTCTCAAGGAAACTCACTAGCAAATCAGAACTGACACCATCTGGGTTTTTGACAGCATTTGCAAAACTGGAGAAGAACAATTCCATTTGAAATGAAGAATATTTGAGCATAATTTCTTTTTTCCTCTAGGCATTCCGAGTTTGTTTTGAAAACGCGAACTATTACCTAAATGTTACGAAAACGCCCACTCCTAAAATTTTCCCGCCGTTTTTAAATGATGTTTTCGTCTCCAGTCCTAGACTGCGCAATTGTAGTCGTCAGTTTCGTCGTGCAATAAATTTAAAAAGTGTTGATCGCATCGCAGAATGAAAGCAGATCTTTGGCAATGACTGAGTGGATTGAACTATTTATTTTGATACTCCTGAGATAAAGAAGTTAGTATTGAGAAGAGGATAAAGAACATTGCTCATAGAGGAATAAGGAGTGGCTTTGCCCAAAGAAAGATTGTGAATTGATTTACGAATGATATTTGTTGTCATCTACATGCACTGCATATCCCAATCCCAGTACAGAAACTGATTTTGTGACATAGTGAATATAGGTACGTGAACTAATTTAAATGAAGTAACAAGCTTTTCAGTAATGCTTTCAACATTTTACTCATAGCACTGCTTTAGAGAAATTCAGGTAGTGCTATTTTCTCATGAATTAGCCAACATCTCGGGGTGGATTTGAAGCTTAGTCTTAGCACTGGCAAATCCGAATTCCTGATCGTGGATCATAAAAGGCAACTTAGTAGTATCCAGCAACCGGTGCAACTAAAGATAGAAGATTGTTCGATAAGAAGGATTCAGAAAGTAGAATATTTTGGGCTATCAGTTGATGAAAATTTACCTTGGACTGAACAATACAAAGTCTGAAGGACAAAATTAAATGTGGGCTATCCTCAATTCGCAAACTATCAAATATTTTACCTAAAATCAAGCTAGAACAAGTCTACAGAGCCCTTGTTGAATCTCATCTTAGATATAGAAACGAACTATGGGGTAGCTTATTTAATAGTCATAATAAATCAATATCAACATAATATCAACATTCCCAAAGCAGAACCTAGAATTTTTCAAAAGAAGTTGTCACTATTCTGCTGCTAAATTGTGGGATGAGATAGCATGCTTATGTATTTTAATTTATATCACTATGTATTATCGCTGATATATTGTAGCATGCTTATGTATTTTAGTCTACATCAATATATATTATCGCTGATAGAGAGCCGTGGATAAGTATTGAAAAAATGAAAAGGAAAAACTTCTCAATTTTTAGATAGGTCCTGTTCCCATCCCATTTGAGATCGCACGGCGGCGCCAATATAGGTTAAATGGCAATGTATGAAGACCAGTTGGACAAAAAATCAGCGATAAAATCGCACTCCTCGGGCGTGCAATGTTTTTTGTAGGAAGGGTGGTAAAAACATGCCAAAACGCCGAAAATAGGCCTAAACTTAGCTGTGGAGCTCACGTGTAGTCACAATCCTGCTTAATGATTGGTCAATTAGGTTGGGAGAAAATAGACTTTGTCAGAGCCCTCAGCCAATCAAACATTTGGCGGCTATGCTCACCTACGCATGTAAACATCGATCATTGAGGATTGCACTATTGTTTTTTTTATACAGAACAGGTTTATAAGAAACCTAGCACAAAACACATTAAAATTTAAGAAACACTTAGAACTACATCGAGAGAGTTAAGGAACGTTAGAACTTTTTGTTATCACTGAATTGTTGTTCATCGACATACGGCACTTTTAAGAAACTTTTAGAACTAAGACTGTGGACAAAAATTAGGAATCCTTTACAATTAGGCCTTGAGCC
>OZ025272.1:11492530-11557530 GCA_964019165.1 Mastigias papua
ATATATATATATATATATATATATATATATATATATATATATATATATATATATATATATATATATATATATATATATGTATTATGTATATTGTACCGTATTCCTCATACCGTCCTGCAAATAATATCAAATTAAATAACATAATTACAGTCATTGAGAAATAAGCACTACAATAAAAATAACATACAAATAAAAACTAGAAGAGGAAATAAAACTAATGTAGTTAACAAAAAGATTTATTGCTACTTTTGTATGCAGTTTTGAATTTACTTAAGGTTTGCACATTTTTGGCATCAGCACTTAAGTTGTTCCAGAGTAGTGCTCCTCTATAGGAGAAGCATCTTTTACCAGTGGGAATTTTTAAGAGGGGCAATTTATGGTCAGTTTTAGTATTCTGTAACTCCCTAACGGTATTTTGAGACAAACTTTCGAACAGACTGGTAAGGTAATTGGGTGCTTCATTATTTATTGACTGACACTCCACCATGGCAGTTTCCATATCAATAAGTTCCCTTATGGTCTGCCATCCCAGTTTACCATTGAGCAGTTTCATGATAAGCTCCAGTCGTCCAACTTTCCCGCTAAATTTCATATGTTTATATTTTTTAACTACAACTACAGCTATCTCTTATCATGTGACTTTTCGTGAAAAACGACGAATGTCGGAAGTTGTACATGATAATTTTCGTCAAGTGTCATTTCACTGGTTAGTATCGTCCCTCAACCAAACTCAGCAGCCTTTTCGCAACAGCCTACTTTGGGTATGTGAAATCGAGACTTTCGCGCACAATATATTTAGTTTAATTGAATTGCTCCTTTTGAGGAATTGGTCATTCACGCTGCAGTCTGAATAATAAAAGTATCTATACTGTATCTCTAGAAATGAGAAATGGCTTCCTGCTTCACGGTAATAGAAACATGGTGGAAAGTCTTTCGTAAAAGCTGCAGACTATAGTAAAAAAAATTATATGCAATGAGTTTGTTCTAAGGTTCTATTGTAATGCAAAGTGCTAGACTTTGGCCCTAGTAGTTCCCACCAGAATATTGCTTCCAAAAGGCTATTCCATTCTTAGTAAATATTATATTTACTAAAAACTTTGCTCAAACTAGATTATCGATGAAAATTATTTAACCTTTCCCAAATGTGACAAAAGACAAGATTTTGCTCCGCATCACAGCCATGTAGTCTTGATTCTTTCTGGACAATGGTCATTCAAAAAGTAAACAGCACAAATTTTTGAAGACGTAGACTCGTCCTCCCATTTTAATGACCCAAAGTAGCTACAATGAATTCGATACATGCTTCTGCAACAAAACATAGTACACATCTTGGTAACACTGACAAGGCTTTTCTTAACTTCAAGTTCGACACAAAATGTGGAGTTCTAAAAGCTGTGTGCAGTTCTAGACAGAGATCTGTGCAGATAAAATCATATATCCATTATGAGAAATTCTATTCAAAGTAGAGTGTTGTCTATAAATTGTCAATTGCAGCAAGTATTGCAACAACATATGAATACTTTCAGTGCTTGCTGGTCAGGTGAATGTTGTTTATGCTTATATGAATCAAGGGCTATCCCTCAATACAGTAGCCACGAGAAACATGTGCAGTTTTATAATTGGGAGTTTTCTATGCAACTTTACTTCTAGAGAGACTACTGTCAGTCGCTAATCATTAACGACAAAAGTGAAGTTTGCCTGAAACATATGTCAATCTCGTTTTATTGGCAAATGAATCCATCTAATATTCATAGACCGGGCGCAATAACGGAAATTTGAAAAAATTTCTGTTGCTGAAATGAACGCGCGACCAGAGGATGCAAGAATGAACAACTACCGAATAATTCACATTGGGGATTAATCAAATGAAATAAGAGTAAACAAAATTACATTCTAATTATAATTCTATAATATCCGCTAAATACCCTAGACAAACTCTATTATTCTATTTACAAATGCGTTAAAATTTCTTTACTTGTCGATCCATCCGAATGAGGGCAAGGTTCCTTTTCCTTCTATACCTTCTAGTCACGATATAACACAAGAAAAACATAACAGCAAAGAGGACTACATATGCTGGAAGCGTAACTAATAGTCCGTTCAAAAGTCTAAAATCTGCATTTTCACTGTCTTCATAGACAGTCCAGCCATCTCTGTCATTGATCTCAAGGATATTCTTTCGAAAGTGGTTTATTGGTGAGAGCTAAAATTCAAACAGTAGAAAATGTATAAAATGCAATGAACTGCTGTACGACTAATGGGACCCTGGTAATCACTTGTAAGAAGTCTTGTAATGCTGACCAGCAGACAATGAAGGCGATGCAATTAAAAATTAAGAATATGAGGCAAGATCTCACAAGTAGCTTCAGTGTCTTTCGGTGAAAAACAGATAGAAAGTTGAGGTTACTAAAGTGAGGGCTGTTTGGAAGTGAAGTATTTCTTAAGTGAAGTTACCTAGCATGCTTCTCTCTATAAACTTCTAAATACGCACCGCATATTTCAAAATCGCTTCAATTCTTATCAATTAAGTACAGTATCCGCCATAGAACAGGCAACTATTCCAAAAAGAACACACAGCTAGAAGAAAGGGAGATGCAACGTGCAAATATTGACTATATAAATTCACTTACCTCACCTTTTGCGAACCAATTATGAGATTAGGAGGTGAAGTCATGTTAACTGGGTGTGGAACCGCCCATTTCAAAGACGGGCAAGGTGGCAGTGGCCTCGTTTTGAAGGATCCAGCTTTTACAGGGTCCAATACTTTGGAATGCTTGTGAAGTTTTGTCCCTGAAGGTATACGAAAATGATGAGCAAATAACGAGCCGACAAAATTTACAATCAACGAAAACCAAAACAGCATACGCACAAAAAAGATATATATTCAAAATTATCAAAACCAATTCGAAAATTAAGAAAACTTTTGCAAGTCAATTGCTAAGGAAAGAGGGAGTATATTTTCCTCAATTCAAATATCTACAGACAGCGCACCCTACGGAAGTCTGGAGGAACAATTTATGAAGAGTACACTTGTTTGACATTTCAAATCTGGTAAATAGAAGAAACTAAATCTTAGAGTTCACAGGTGTTAATCAACTCGACTAAATGTAAATCAAGAATTTACTTCAAAACAGAAAGTAGCTTAAACTAACCAAACATTCGTTCAGGTGATGCTTTATCTCTGCTTTCTAAAATCGGAGGCCCGGCAGCATCTAGCAAAATGTTTGGAATGATACCAGAGACAGAGAAATCCAAAAGTAAGTCCAGCAACCAGAAACAATCTAGAAAGCAGAAGAGAGCCAGGTACACTTAGGGAAGCCCAGCTGCAGAATGAATTTAGTACCAGGACGCCGATATTTAGTATCAGGACGCCGATAAAAACCATTTCTACATCTATAAAGATAATTCGACATTCCATTAAAATATTAACACAAATTAGGCAGATGTAAATTATATATGATCGGAAGACCTAGACTTAGGTAGGCTTGGATGTTACAACTCACACCAGGGTAATCATCAGTAAGGCGTGAGATAATTAGACACTATATAGAAATAGATTCTAAAGTGAGGGTCCAACCAACAAAAATACCTAGTAAATATACACGTTAATGCTGTGACATGGTGGTAATTGGAATAGACAAATGCTCGGAACAAAGAAACGTGAAGCAGGGTAATGGGACGACAGCGACAAAATGACTAGAACAGTGATTGCCATGTCAAAGTTGATCAGATTCTAGACAACGAGTTTACTTACCTTTCTCCATGTGAGCTGTATCTAAACAATTAGAGTCCCCAAAAACAGATATCCTTCCAGCATTGATGGAAATTGGGTGATAAAGACCAAGAACGGGCACGTCTTTCTCCACTTTCATGCCTCCTCTAAGGACAGCCTCCTTTTGATCGTCCAGTTTATCAGCGTAAACGACAATACCCTTGTCTGGAAACTGAGACAAGCTCGTACCCGATCTATACGACACTGTGAAGGAACAGTTACAATGAATTACAAAAACTCACAGGAAGTCGTAAAAGTTAGGTCATTCTAAAGCATTAGAAATTTAAAACAAAAGAATGATTTAAGTAAGATTTCATTCAAAATATTCCATTTAAACAATAGTATGTACAATACATATAGTTCGGTTCTAAACAATAGAACAAGGACAGAGCAAATAAATGTTTCAAAATTACAAAGTAAAAAGTAAGGCTACAAAGGACAAAAAGTTCTAGATTCGATTTTAAATTTTGAATCCCAGGAAAGTGTTTCATGATTTTCACAGTCCCTGAGACTGATATAGTCTGTAATTTTCTTGTAATGTTTTTTACTACTTTCTCATCAAAGTTCAATTTTTCTAGGTTGGTCTCCAATTCCTTGGGGACGTAGCACCGACTATTATAACGCACTCCATCCTGATGGCTGGCTTTTCTTTACCCGCCGACTGTCAAGCAAAGATAACTTACTGATAGAGCTACGTATAGCAATACTCTTACACGCTTGTCTGATGCTCAGGCCATCATGCAGTTAGTTGATAGTTCTGAAAGGGCTAATACGTTGGTTTGAAACCGTATCGGAATGAGATTCCAATCGTGTACACTATGGTGTAAAGCATAGTTAAACACCATTACACTATCGGCCGCTGCATACCTACTAATTTAGCGGGGTGAGTGGCCAAGCGGTTCAGCTGGCTTCCATTAGCTAGCTGAAGTTAAGCTTGGCTGTGCTAGGTCAGTAACTGGATGGGCGACTATCCAGATAAACGACCAAAGCAACTCACTCCGCCGTCCTTTGGAAGGGACGTTAAACTAGGGGTCCCATGCCTGGGTGCGACATGCACAGTAGGCCTAAATTAGCTGAAAATGCTAGATATAACAGCCTACTCAAAATAAAGTAAACAACAACAACAACAACCTACTGTACACAAATGCAAGAATAAAAGATACTTGATAATAACTACAGAAACGTTCTTACCGATCTTGTCTCCTACGTTGAAGTTACCTTCATATACCTTGTTACTGAACTGGACACCCCACGATCTCAATAGGTCATTTAATGCGGGAACGTTCGCCCCACCTGTGTCAGGAAGCCACCATTGTCTGGTGTTCTCATCGTAGAACTTGATTTTCTTCATCACATCTTTGCTATACCATTCTCCGAAAACGATGACAGAGAGCTTATGATGGAATACATCATGCTTCAACTTTACAATCTCCTCCGGGAAGTACTCCTCTTCGCTATCCACTAGCAACAAAGTACCTACGATGAGTACACTATGTTTCACTTCAGAGTGCTACACCATACAATCCTGTGTACACAAAGAGGTCATGAAAGTTCTCATGTACACTTGTCAAACTTTGAAAAACGAAGCTAAAATTGGTGTAGGAAAGCGCAGTTCCGGATTGAACTCTGAGGTCAGAAAGGCAACAAAATCAGTTTCATTTCTAAGTGTAGTCCTCAAGATGAAGAACTGCCTCTGTTTTTGACAATATCCTGATACGAAAGTGAAATATGCAAAAAATAAGCTTTGTTACCTTTTGACGGCATAAACTGCATGCCACTACTAAACAGCTTAATATATAACGCACCTCTTCAAGCTAAACAGGATGGCTTGTCCGCTATTACAAAGAATCATCTAAGTCATGATTATCAAGTTAAAACCTATTTCGTGCAAAAGGTAATAAAAATACAGGCTGTCCTAACAGGACTGACAATGATTTCATCAACAACACAATCAAATTAAACGAAATGGCCCATTACCATATTGCTTTGCGTCAAAGCAGGTGAAAGGTGACCCTAGAAAGTAAGCAGCATGCTCATCAGTGTATGGCGTATGAGACATAAATTTTATCAACAAAATACTTTGCTCTTTATTTGTCTACTTATGGATACAAATCAAATTTTATGTACCAAATGTCGATTGCTGCGAAAGGAATTTATAGAGCGGGACACTTCTTGCCCACCTTGCTCCTTCTATTTTATGGTTTCGCTGGTCATTCATACTCTACCAACTAAAAGCAACAACAACGAAGAGCGCCTGACGTAATATGAAAGTAAATGGTTATGAAAACAAAGAAGTAGTTTATGGACGCAATAGAGAAGTGACACTAGGAAGCCTGGCTAACAGTACCACTCAGATCCTAATGGCTTTTAGCAGTTGTTGGGCTGAAGAGAAAAAGAGAAAGAGAGAGTAAGAAAGATGGAATGAGACTTTTAGCTTATTGGTATGGCTGTACTGGATGCGATTATCTAGAAGTCTAAAACATTAAACTGTTTTGGCTTGCAAACTTTTAAACAGCTCTATTGGTTGACTCTCTGTTGCTATATTTCACCACGATGACAGAACACTTCAGAAGAAATTCAAACACGTCTAAAGGTCCAGCATGTTTATGTTTAGGGAGGGTATCCCTTCAGCCGAAGCTGAAAACCAGCTACGGCTGAAGGGATATCCTCCCTAAACATAAACATTTTTTTTAATAAAAAAAAAGCATACGTACCTAGAACTTCGATGTAGTACCCAGCTTTTCTAAGATGAGTGTAAAGATCACGAAAATTTGTATGGATATGATCGCCATTCCTGTTAAGAGAAATTTGGCTGTTAAAATAGGGTATTAGTTTCTGTGACAAATGTTAGCAGAGTCTCGAAACTTTGCAGTCAAAGGAATTAATGTCAAGTAGATATGCTGTTTCGCTCTCTTAAGCAATAAGTCATCGCAGAACGGTTTCGACGTGACGTTGAAGAGCGGAAGAACACGGAGCACAACTAGGAGACAAGCAAACAAAAGTACCTATGCCCTGAAGAAACGAGGAGTATAAAGACATTGGGCTTTATTCCTAATCAGTAACTCTCGCCTACAATAGCTTAGCTAGTTAACGGCAATAGGAGGATGGGGGTGTTGCAATCCTCTATACATATTCCCACGTGTACAGCAAACAAGAGACGCATCTCAGGCCAAAATTGCTCATCTTTCGCCTCATATGAAATCGAACAGGCAACGCATCTGCACACCAGATGGGAAAAATGGTCCGAATGCATTTAGCACTAACAGTATGAAAGATATTAATTCTTATTCGTTCGCTCAAGCAAATAAAGCTTATCATGATACGGTATAAAATGCCAACTAAAAGCTAGCATTCGAATACATTAACAAAAATGTAATAGCCTTATCTGTCTAGGCATTTAATTATTTTCAAAGTTCAAAGTTATCGGCTCTAAATTATTAAAACGTGACCTACTTAATAATCATTTAATGTGCCAATACAAAAATGTTTTGGCAAGAAAATTAACGTAAAGTGCGATGCCACTACGGTGGTCGCAATATCTTACCAATCTAAAGGATCGTTTTTCATTTTGAGATTATCACGTGGAAAATACCCGGCCGGATATCGTAGATTGTGGTATTGGTCCCACAATATTCTCTTGCTAAAAAGAAAGCGGAACTATGTAACAAAGAACCCTTTCCCAACAAATCCCAAGAACAGTAAATAATTGTTGGCCTAAAAAAGGCGAAAAATATACAGAAGCCAGCGAATTGCTCAACCGGTGTTATGTTAAGTTTGTCCAAATGATTTGATGGTTCAAGGCTCCACTACGGTAAGGTCACCTCCATCAGTTAGTACATCAATTATGATGATAAAATGATATATCAATAGCCTAACATGGGTAGGATTATGAGATCATAGCAACAAGAAATGATAATCTTTAGGAAGTCTTAAGTTAGAACATGCCAATGAAGATATCTTTTTAAAAGCAAAGTTCGGGCAATTATACCAGTGATAAAATGTATTTCTAGTTAATATCACATTCAGCTGAGTTTTCCAGCAAACAAATTTGACTATAGCAAATTATTCTAAATCCCCAATGGCCCACCCTACTCAAACATTAAATTCAAAAGTGTCAGCATGGTACCTTCTTGGTGGCGTAGGAATGACTTTAACTTTGACTGGCAATCTAACTGTGGATTCTCTTGTTTCCGAGTCTTTATCCTTCGATGTGAAAACAAACTACTAAATACACACGTCACAAATACTCTGTCTGTGAATATGTACGAAGTAATGAAACATATGTAAAGATTTTTCAGGTAGAAGTACAAAGCTGTGCATAAAACAGTGAAATCCCTTTGCAGTGGAATCACCAACAAACGAAGCGAAAGCAGAACTTTAGAAATAGTTTAGTTAAGATCGAAACAATATGGTGTCAAAATCATACCAAGTGACTGAGACTAACCTTTCCTGGTGACGTGATAGTTACAAGGATTTGGCCTTCCGCAGTGCCTTCCCAATCCGCTGCTTTCTTCGCGACAGATATAAAAACACCCATGAAACCCGACCAAGGCCACAACACTTCTGAATATGTAAATCCAATCTACAAATAGAGATGATTGTAACATTATCAGACTTCTTTACTAGCTTCCACGATATAAATCACCCCAAGCACTATCTAGAAATGGGCAAATTAATAATCTAGATGAGGGTTTGCATAATCCAGTGCTCTTGCAAGTGGACGGAACAGGAGCATAGAGTTCATACCAGTCTTCCACAAAAGAAACATCATTCTTAGCCTACTTTGGTACGTAAAAAACTATCCTAAACATATTCTTTGGAGATTTAGAGACAAAGCTTTCTCCAAGCAATTTATCGATATGTGAGCTGAGGTGGGGGAAGGAAATGCTGGATAGAAAAACAGTCGAATCAATATGGGGCACTATTATGAAGAAAAGATCCTACCTCGATCACATCTCCATGCTCACTTGAAAATGGCTGCCATTCAGGCTGAAGAAGGTAAGATTTCAATAGTGAACATCAAATTTCAAAGCAAACCAGAGGAATTCAGATATCGATAATATTGTGCAATTTAATTGGCAGGTAACATCCAACTCGACAATTCACAATCTTGCACAAGGGTATGATGCATTTTGCTTCAAGAGAAAACTAGTCTAACTGTCAAGATAGTTGTCAAATACCAATGTACTTAATACTAGCGCCTTGCAAACTGTAGTAAAATGATACCACACCTAGCTATTATATATAATCGAAAGAAAGCACCTCGCTTGTAACCTTACATAGTCCCTATTACATTGTCCTTATTTTTTGATAACGTTTTCGGTATTCTTTGAATATGAAGGCTTCTTGACAGGGTGTTCCCCTAGTACTGGACAGCAAAATAAGATAAACACCTCAGTGGAGTAATGAAGAGTGGTAAACAACTCAACGCAAAAGGACTCTTATCAAAGTGTCGTGTTTCCTCCCATTCATTTGTCCCAGGACCACTACCTAAATTTCCAATACCACTCTAAATAAGGCAGTGTCTCTCAATATATTATCTTCAAACCCAACTCAAATAGTGCACTGGCAACTATTATTCATCGATTCTGGTGCAGCCCAGGTGGCATAGGATTCCCGCATACCGAAACGAGAAGAAAGAGCCATACAACATACCTTCCCCTTTATCCTTCCTGTGATGCCCATACCATTAAGCACTGTTGTCTGAGATAAACAAAATACTAAAATTACACATATACTGAAAGTACCCATTTTTATCTGACATCCGATAATACCCGAGAGGTGAACTGAAATATATTAACTGATAAGGAAAATCACGTCACGGGAGGAATATAAAGTTTGAATGGCTGTCTGGCTAGGCCACTAGGCACCAACTCAGAAATCTAGCCAATTCTTACATAACACATTTGCTCAGCTTTGTCTTGAATACAATAAAATACTTACATTTACAATGACTGGCATTGCACCATAATACAATGGTTGGCTACAAAACGGCCACATATAAGGGCACTCGGTGAGATCAATGTAGCTGGGGCTGACTCTGGTGAGAGAACAATACTTAGATACTTAGATTACTGTACGAGACATGGGAGCTGCACAAGGCTTTAAGATGTGGTGTCAGTAGGCATACACAATTTAGTGGAAATGGAAAGATATAACACAGAATTGAGTACTTTTCAAATACAAAATGAAATTGGCACGGGACTTCGCAACAGACAGAACTCCTCAACTGTGGAAAAATGAAGATGAAAGTTGGACTGCGGATCAAATCATCTTTAAAACCGTAGAGACCCTACGGCTATGTTTACACAGGGACTTTGGAACAGCGGTTCAATTTGGAACTGTTCTGAGTAGGTACGGACAGGCTTCCCATTTACACGATGTCCTGGAACCGTTCTGTGCAGAACCGTTTTTCTCCATGTATGGCTCCAAATTTTTAAGCCTATGAGTGGTTTCCCCTTGCTTCCTTTCTAAGCGTGCTCAACGAGAACCGTTCTGGGATTTTACATGAGAACTCCTGGGAACGGTTCCAAACCGCACCTTTTTCTCACTTGACCCGTTCGGGTACGGCTGGTGGTTCTGCTTTGAACGGTTCCATCAGTTCCCGTGTAAAGGCAAGGCCTATCCGTAAATATTTGGGTACGGTTCCGTTTGGAACTGTTCCCGTGTAAACGGAGCCAAAATGTAGTGGTGGCTCTATCCGATAAAATATCTTAAATTGGCAGCATATTAAAAAAGGATAGGATGGGATGGGATGGGATGGGATGGGATGGGATGGGATGGGATGGGATGGGATGGGATGGGATGGGATGGGACGGGATGGGACGGGATGGGATGGGACGGGATGGGACGGGATGGGACGGGATGGGCTGGAATGGGAAACATTACAAGGTTAATGGCTATAGCAATGCAACTTATTTCTAAAGAAAGAGATTGGGGAGAACACAGTAAGGAAGGTGAAGTCTAGGGAGAGAGATGTATTTGAGGTCTGCAGAAGACATACCTGAATGATTACCTATATCGACTTGACAAGGAAAGTTCAAATACATATTTACGACCTATAGGGGTGGTAGCACCACCTCAGTTGACAAACCACTAGTGTTCTACAGGCGGCCAAACGATCAACTTAAGGTATCATTTAGCAAACAAAATTAATCAAAATTATATATATAAAATCCAAGTAAAACATTACTAATAATTTAAAAGAAAAAGTACCTAAGATGAATGGTCAGCGAGAAGTGTTTTGTGTCTTTTCTTAAAGATTTAAAAGCTTCGCATTTTGTCTGTACGTGACTTGCCTTATTACGGAGATTGGCGTATCAGAATGAACAATAAAAAGTGAATGGATATTAAGCTAATGACAACGAACTTACGTGGCATGTGGAATGTATGAACTTAATGCTTGGTATGCTTTGAGGAGATCAAGTTTACCGTGACCTGAAAGATATGACATGTATAGGCTGTGCACTAAAACAATACGAACAGTAAAATTTGCAATTTGAATAAATCATAAACGCAGAAAAGTTCCAAATCGAAATCCTCAGCTTGGGTCAAGCTTTGTCTTAAAATAACAGTATTTCGACGCTACTACAAGCAAAGTGGCTCTAAACCTTGACTGAGAAAGAACAAAACGCGACAAAAATCGTGCAAGACAAAACATTACGGTCTCATCACATTAAAACTTTGCTTTCTGTTACTTCTATCATTCATTAAACTGTGTTTGGTCCAACCAATGAGACTGCATAATTGCATAACGGTGACTTATCTGTCTAAGCATTTAATTAGAGGCAAAACTGCAGTAACGTGCATTCAAAAAGTTACTCTTGCCAGTATTCAAGTGAATGTGTCGTTTATGCGTACGTGCATTATTGAAAAAGGCTGGAACAGGCTCGGTTTTCTATGCACCTATCGTCATTGCTATACAAAATGGTAGGTCATATAAGTCTATCGATAGCAAAGTAGCTGATGAAATTCGTAGTATGGTTTGCAATCAGCAAATTGTCCAAACTTTTCTTGATAAAGCAAAACTATGTACACTCTCCAATGAAGAATAGAAGAGAGATTTACATATAATTGTACTTCTCTTCTTCAAGGCTAACACTCGCGGGTGGTAACTTAACATGAGTGACGTATTTCGAGCAATATTCCTGCAGTCAAACTACAAATACAGCAAAATCCCGAACATAAAAACCTTCATTTATCAAGATTCCATAGCCTGATATTACATATATATATATATATATATATATATATATATATATATATATATATATATATATATATATATATATATATATATATATATATATATATATATATATATATATATATATATATGCTAAGTCATAAGTGGGCTACCACAATTGGAAAATTTATTTTGGCTCCAGTGCGGATTCGAACTCACGATGTTTAGATCAGAAGACTCCTGTGCTAATCAATTGCGCCATCCAGGCACAAAAGAATAGCGGTGGAATCTTAAGGTCATTCTACCGTGAGTCCCTCGACGCATCTAGGGCCTTCTCTATGTTTCGGCTATAATGCCTTCTTCAGAGCCAAGCGTACTAATTACGCCAAGGCTAATTATATATATATATATATATATATATATATATATATATATATATATATATATATATATATATATATATATATATATATATATATATATATATATATATATATATATATATATATATATATATATATATATATATATATATATATATATATATATATATATATTGATCTCAATCCTGACATTCGAACTAGGCTTGAATAAATGGTTTTATTCTATGCCCAATGAGAAAGAAGTTCAGCCTGCTCCAAAACAAAACACACATAGCTGTGATAGTAGGATCTGCAAATATATGGTTGTTGTTAAGAACCAGCACCCTAACTGCTGGAACTATCTCTTCGTATAAGGACACGGACAGGGTAATTTCAAAGTCTTAGGTTTTTATGTGTATGTTTTTACTGTATAATTCTCAGATCAAAACATGCTTCGAAAGCAAAACAAACAGAAACGAAGAAATGAAAGCAATTAAACTTGGATGTATACTATGCTATGGATTGTACCCAATTTGGTGTCATTAGTGGCAGTCCACCATTTTGAGGCATTTAAGCCTCAGTTCAATAACATGTAAAAACTAAAAGCCTTCCAAGAGTAGACTTAGCTCTGGAACAGGACAAGCTTTGGTCCATCGCACTTTCCACAAATCCTGATTCCCATAAAATTCGGGTATTCTATAACACCTACGCCTAGAACTCAGTGTCAATTCCTAATAATCATTTTTTAATTATCATTGAAAAATAACAGTGCATTGGGGGAGTAACGGATACTTTTCAGCCACTATTCTTAGTTAACACTGAAGCACGAACACTTTACTACGCTCAATAATCAGCATTTCAAATGATGAGGTATCTTTTGTTTGAAGAGTAAACGATGGTTTCCAAATAGAAGTTTGTCAGTGTAGTTCACTGGTTCTATTCTTTCTCTAATAGCTGCGCAGTGTCCCTGAAAGCAACCAGAACTATGACGAAAATTCATAAGAACTCACGGAGGATTTATAGAAGTGCCGAAGGAAGAATGAAGTCTATGAGATGTCACTTCTGCCCTATATAAAAACAGAATCGCGAAAAGATAGGCGCATTTCGTTTTTCACCACGTTTCTTCAGTTCAAACAAAACCACGTAAAAAAACTAACATATCATGCATTACTCACACTCCACGATGACACCTAAAAAAACTGTCAGTTTCACTCAAAGAATAAACGCACTTCACAGAATTATAGTCTTTGTCATTTTTCAATGATAATTGAAGAATGATAGTGTATTCCATGCTTTGGTCATACCTTGCTCAAATATGTTGAAACCAGGAAGGCGCTTGGCAGATTTCATGAGAGATTGCTTCACACTGGCAGGGTTTATATCAATCCCTTTTGACAGTACTGAACTACAGAAGGACACAACGAAATCAACATCATGTTAACAGTAAGATCTATGGTAGTATACACATTGAACAATTGGTGAAAATACTTCATTGGGAAATCAAAGATTGACTCCAAAAGGGCAAGAAATATATATGTATGGTTTTGCCTTTCAAAGAACAAAATGTTTATGTGGTGTTTGGGAAACAAACTATTACATGTTTTCTGTAAGACAACGGGTTATACGAAAGCAGTACTTGGCTGCTCAAAAGTTAATAAGTCCAGTACCGGATTTCTGAGGCCTAAGAAAGTTGATAAGTTGATATTTTTACGCCAGCTCATCATCTCTGTTATTTAATTTGCATAGATTTCACATGAAAATCTACGTATTTCAGTGTTTCGTTTATGTAGTGCCTGTCAGTCTGTGAAACACTGTTGTGTTGCACAATCTTGAATATTCTCGCCAAGCAAGTCTTGTGAAAGTTCCAGTTCCGAAATCGTGAAAAAGCTAAGAAAGCTGCAGTACTTGGCGTAAAAACTTTCTTGTTACGTAAAAACTGTCTACTATCTATATCGACGTGAAAGGCAGAAAACATCAATTTTCCAATCACACAAAGTGGGGGGAAAGGCGTACCTGACAAGCAATGTTACTGCACCAGCTACAACTGGAGATGCAACACTTGTTCCAGATAATGACCTGCAACTACCCCTACAATTAAATGACGAAGTCAAGTCAAATATCAGGCCATCTACTTGGGGGAGCATGGCTCATTAAAAGTGAGCTGTGCCAGCGAGTACATTTAAGCAAAAAAGGTCCCTGCAAATGAGAATAGGATGATACCTATGCTTAGACGCAGATAAGTTGCAAACCTGTCTTCTACTGGGTTCCCAGTTGGGCAAAGTTCTGATACACTAACAAATGTAAGCAGCAACAATCAATAGATAAATATGGAATAAAAGTGCCTGCAGAAATTCGGAGTGTACCATTTTTGTGCCGCGCGGCGCTTGCATGCTGGCACACATTAAGAAGCCGCATTAACGAGGAATTAATTTTTCTGACAGGAGTGGAAGAACAATAAAAAACATAATAAAAATCTCACTTTATGCTGCTGCCACGTACAGAAGATCCGTAGGTGACTATGTCAGGTTTCACACGGCCATAGCCACTGGGAAGCTCCTGTGCATAGAAGAGATAACAATCCTTAATCATGCTTCTAGGCAACTAATTATGGATCAAGAAAGAAAAGGCGGTTGATTAACCGTAAATGGTAAACGGGAAAAATTCACACAGAATTGAGAGTATGTGAAAAAGCATACCCAGGTGGTCATTCCCCTGGATGAAAACCTTGCAATTTGGTCGTCAAAATCAATTCCACCAACACCAATCACGTCCATTTGATCAGCCGGGTTGTTCAATGTTCTGAAAGGACAAAAGAAATAGCAAATGAAAACTATTCTTCAACATAATGGAAATTCTACCAAAGGCAGTAATAGAACTAAAATACAATGAAGCTGTGTCCAAATCATAATAAAATATATATGATAAAAATGAATTAAAAAAACAAGATGCAAACAAATACATGCAAAGTACGCAGTAAAGTATCCCAAAATGGCACGCGGCAAAATAAAACAAAACAAAGCGACATAATACCAAAACGAATATGATAAAGCAACATGCAATAAACTCATGAAACATACCAATACTACAATATGATCAGATGCGATTATGATATATAACAATATCATATAATTTTACAATATATCATTGAATACAATATATATAATAAAATATCAAATGGAGGCATACTAAGTGATATACACAATGGAGCACAAAATAATAGGATATAATAACAACATATACAGCACTATGTAAACAAAATATATTATAATAAACAGGATGACCAAGGGTTTGCCTATGACATTCACTGATTCTTTCTTGATTTCCCTTACTAAATTAGCAAAATTCCTCGATACTTTCACTGCTATTCAATATCTTTGTGCTTAGTCCAATACAACAAAGAAGAGAGTTTCAAATGTGAAAGAGCCCAATAACTAAATTCCCTAACTTTTCCATACTTTCCTAAATTCCCTAACTTTTTTCAGACCTTTGATAAATTCCCTGTTTTTTCCATACTTTTTCTAAATTCCCTAACTTTTTCAAACTGTTGCTAAATTCCCTAATATTTTCCATAATTTTTCTAAATTCCCTAATATTTATCCAAACTTTTGCTAAATTCCCAGATTTTTCCTTGATTTCCAAGACACAAATGAAACTGCCTATGAATTCCTTGACTTCTATGTTCTCCTTGATCGCTGGTCATCCTGATAAAAATATGGTAAGAGATGCAACATAATGCTACACAAAGTGATAAAACAATATGATAAATTATAACATGGTAAAGTAGAATAGAACGTGGAATAATGTGGTAGAATGCAATTCATATTGACAAAAAAGAACAAGGAGGATACCCATAAAGAGGTCCATCGTTTCCAATTGCTGACACCATAATAATATTATTTGCAGTTAGTTCCCAAACCTTTTGGAAAGAAACACTGTAAGAGTTATTGAGAATTAAGGTGATATCCTAGAAAAATATTTAGACACCTTAAATATGCAATTCAAATTGAATAGAAAAACATGCAAAAGAAGCATTTATTATTACATTTAAGAAAAGCTTCGAAAACATGCTAACAGCATATCTAAACGATAACTAAACGAAAAATTTATGAGTTAATACTACTTAAATGTAAAACAGATCAAGTTGAGAAATATATCCTAAAAATATGCTGGTAAATTTGATCAACATACCTTATCAACGAAGGGCCGATCCATAAAATCTGGTCCACCAATGCTTAGATTTAAAACGTGTACTTTGCTAAAAATAGCATAATTGAAAGCATCCAAAAACCACGAAGTATAAGATACCTGAAATACAGAACAAATGAGGTACATATTTAAATTTGCAAGCAATGAGTAAGATTTGAAACTTATAGTCAAACACGACAGGAAGCGAAACATTGAAAGCTATAAATGTCTTAAAATTCAAGCTGAAATTAGAACCATTGGGCTTACTACTGTGGCTAACGCACATAAAAGCACCTTATCTCTATGAAACATTTTCATCATCTGCATATATATGTAAAAATATGAATAACATATATATATATATGTATATATATATGTATATATATATATATATATATTATTTATTTTATCATCTATATTTCAGCACTGATGAAGATTTCAACAATCGAAATGTTTACTCAAAAGACAAGTATATTTTTGGTTTAATTTTTCTATATAAAAACAACTCATAACATATACTAAAAATATGAATAACATAAATATATATATATATTATTTATTTTATCATCTATATTTCAGCACTGATGAAGATTTCAACAATCGAAATGTTTACTCAAAAGACAAGTATATTTTTGGTTTAATTTTTCTATATAAAAACAACTCATAATATATACTAAAAATATGAATAACATAAATATATATATATATTATTTATTTTATCTTCTATATTTCAGCACTGATGAAGATTTCAACAATCGAAATGTTTACTCAAAAGACAAGTATATTTTTGGTTTAATTTTTCTATATAAAAACAACTCATAATATATACTAAAAATATGAATAACATAAATATATATATATATTATTTATTTTATCTTCTATATTTCAGCACTGATGAAGATTTCAACAATCGAAATGTTTACTCAAAAGACAAGTATATTTTTGGTTTATTTTTTCTATATAAAAACAACTCATAATATATACTAAAAATATGAATAACATAAATATATATATATATATTATTTATTTTATCTTCTATATTTCAGCACTGATGAAGATTTCAACAATCGAAATGTTTACTCAAAAGACAAGTATATTTTTGGTTTATTTTGTCTATATATAAATATTTATATATAAATACATATATATAAATATATATATATATATATATATATATATATATATAATATATATATATATATATATATATATATATATATATATATATATATATATATATATATATATATATATATATATATATATATATATATATATATATATATATATATATATATATATATATATATAGTTCTTAAACTTTCGTATCGCAAAGAGCAGTAGTAATATACATAAAATTCTTTTAAGAGAGAAAGACAGAAAAAAGGCGTCGTATGTGCGGAACGCGTTTCATCCTTTCAATGAGGAATCTTCAGCCTGAAGATTCCTCATTGAAAGGATGAAACGCGTTCCGCACATACGACGCCTTTTTTCTGTCTTTCTCTCTTAAAAGAATTTTATGTATATTACTACTGCTCTTTGCGATACGAAAGTTTAAGAACTATATATATATATATATATATATATATATATATATATATATATATATATATATATATATATATATATATATATATATATATATATATATATATATATATATATATATATATATATATATATATATATATATATATATATATATATATATATATATATATATATATATATATATATATATATATATATATATGTATATATAAGGAGGCTGAAGATTCCTCATTGAAAGGATGAAACGCGTTCCGCACATACGACGCCTTTTTTCTGTCTTTCTCTCTTAAAAGAATTTTATGTATATATATATATATATATATATATATATATATATATATATATATATATATATATATATATATATATATATATATATATATATATATATATAGACTCTCATAATAAAAACAACTGTTTAACGTTTGCGTATAGCTTCATCAGAAAAATCAGAAAAAGATTTTTCTGATGAAGCTATACGCGAAACATTAAACAGTTGTTTTTATTATGAGAGTCTATACAAATTTTAAAAAACTTTTAGTGGAAAGGCTATTGAATTATATATATATATATATATATATATATATATATATATATATATATATATATATATATATATATATATATATATATATATATATATATATATAGACACTCAAGAAAAAATTTCAACTTTAAAAAGTTGAAATTTTTTCTTGAGTGTCTGGTTATGTCTTTAAAAATTTCTTTATCATTGGAGCTACTTGAGTGTATATATATGTATATATATCTATATACAACGGTAAATGAGAAGTTACGAGTTCTTCCAATACAGTGCCCGATACCGTGAAGTAGAGAAGAATATGTAAAAGTTAGGAACTACTATAAGCTCTCGATAAGCACGTTTCGTGAACGGTAGTTTTAACTCATCAGGAGAAAATTTTCTACATATATATATATATATATATATATATATATATATATATATATATATATATATATATATATATATATATATATATATATATATATATATATATATATATATATATATATATATATATATATATATATATATATATCAAAAGTCACAAGATCTCGAAAAAGTACAACCATAGGGCATTCTAAACTAATGGCATTTAATCTACATCACTTGAAAGAATGCATGTAGAACCAGAATATTACGCTGTGAACCAGCCCGCTCGTCCCTTGGACTTAAGAACCCTTCATCCAGATTATCACTGGTGAAAAAAGGAGACTGATATCACAAGAGAGTATATTAAGCTCTGTCACACACCTGGTTGCTAGTGAACACTTTAAAAATGTACAAATCAGCCTCAGGCGCAAATCCCAAACACTCCTTGTTACTGGCAATGACGCCAGCAACAAATGTCCCATGTCCAAGACCTAATAATGAAAGTTTAAGTAATAATGATTATAGCGCTAAAAAGCGGGAACATTCTTTTAGCATACTGAAAGCTCTTTTTGTCCAACACTCGTCAGGGTATGAAACGTCGGATAATGACCGAAAGGTGAACTGAAATATAGAGACTTTTGGCTGTAGGGCTATAGTGAAGTTCTGTAGTACCAGCAAACTTGTCAAGTAATAATGAGGTTAATATGAAGAGTGTGGCATCCGGGAAACATAAAAAAAATTATTCAATTTCTATAATCGGCAACTAACTTGAGTAGACAATTGCTCGTCACGTATGGTGAACAAAAGCTTAATGAATGAATGACTTTACTTGGAAGAATGCGAACTACAAGTAGATTATTGGGTGATAGATTGATGGGTGAAAGATTCATTGGCTAGGCAATGCGATGATCAATTCATTAATTAGGAGCAACTATCGCATCAAATGATCAGTGCATTACTTAGCCCACTTAGCCAATGATTAACTGATTAAATGTACGAGTGATTGAGGAAATGCTAACTGATTGTCTGGTTCTCTTAATTACAGACAAATCATTACTTAAGTAAATGTTTAGTCATTTAAAAAAATTATGATTTACATAAAAAATAGCATAAAGGGCTGATACCATCGTCTACAGATTTTTCCCCGGTCCAGTTTGTCCTGTCTTTGACATTTTTAAAATGTGGGTGGCCTTTGGGAAGTCCGGTATCAAAAATGGCAACTCTAACACCCTTGCCTGTCATGAAAAACACGAGCGCTTCACCAAACAATATAACATATACACAAGATAAGAAGAAGAATAAAATAAACTACTGGAAATATCTGGGGGTATTGTTAATCTGTTGATGATTACTATGGTTCACCTAGGTTTAGAATTTTGATTGCAACCTAACAAAACTAAAAGGACAAATGGATTTAACAAAAACAAAACTTTAATAAATCCAATATGGAATTTATGTACAGAAATATTAAAACACTTAGTTTTCTCGTGGTAAGCATTTTAAGAGAACTCTAACTCATCCAAATAAGTTCAGACTGCTACGAGCATACCTTATAATAAATCGTGAAATGTAATACATGTATAAACATAATGTTGCGTGTTTATATAAATACAGGTAATTTTTGTAGTCTAAAGGACTATATTACCCCTACTACAGAACGGAATGTGGAAATATAACACTGAAAACTCGTTATAATCAGTGTGATAAAAGATAGCAGATAAGAATTGTAAGCATATTATGAAACCTACCATTATATCCCATTCCCCATAACACATTTGCTTGCATAGTTTGTGCGATCTAGATAAAAAAACAGTCGTAAATCCTATAGATCATTCATAAAGAGCACAGCACCAAGAAGTAGTACTATTTCCCGTCAAAACTGTTTTCAATTACTCACATTTCACCAAATATGGGAATTCTAAAATACAGAGAAAAATAAAAAATATTTTTTGAAAATCTCACCTGTCTTGGAAACGTCCTGAGTAGCTTTCTTGACTTGTGCCCCACAGGCTGATCAGGAGCATGCTTCGAAAGGAACACATTCGCAATTAATGACAAATGACAAGATGCCATTAGCAATGTTGGAGAGTATATATTTTCAATGCAGTTTAATAATTTTCCTGATCTTCCTTTATTATAAAAGAACATCATGGTGAAATCTTATGCCTTGAAATAAAAAGTGTATTCAAAGCATACACCTTGATAAAAATTCTACTGATGAGGCTTGTGCCGAAACGTTTGAAATTGCGTAATTTTATTTCTAGAAGTCTGTGTATACTTTAAAATATATATATTTATTTATTTATTTATTTATTACCAAAGTTTTTCAATATCATAAAGTTAGATACAGAGGTTGCTGTGTTGAAATCCATTTTGTATCTATCTGCAAGTAATTTATTACAAAAATTATGAATATAGAACAAAGTAATAAGCAAATTTCTTATAATATACTGCAATATCCTACTTGCTTCAAATTTATCTTCTTCTGGAGGATACTGATAGAAAGATTTAAAATAGCTTTGCTTAACATCTAGATACTTACAAACAATCTAATAGACAAGGCATCATATTAATTTGAATAAATCATAGGAGGAAATAAAATGTATGTGCTTAATGCCCATACTTGGGTCACTGCAGATTATAGATAGGCAGGAACATACCTGGTCATAACTTGATCTTTTCAGTTTTCTGAAAAAGGAACAACTTTTTGTTCAACTCAGTCATTCATTTAAGCAAACATATAATTTTGATGCAGCCTAATTTTCAAGAAATTATGTTAGCATTTACACCATCTAGACATTAAAACTCCAGAGTTTCCAATCTATGAAGAGAAGTAAAGATTTTCAAATCACCAAAACATGATATTGTATGATAATTATAACATGATAATTACAACATTCACAATATGTAGATATGTAAGTAAGTAACTTTGGCAAGCAAGCAGGCATGCAAGTAAATAATTTAAGTACTCTTTGGTGCCTAATAGAAGGGGGGTTGGAATAGTTGGGGGGTTGGAAAAATCCCCAAAACCTAATTAGCAGGGGGGTTGGAATAAGCAAGGGGGTTGGAAAATTGCCTTAGATTTAATAGACAGGGTATTGAAAAAGCTTCTAAGCAGTGCAACTTTTTCTGAAACCAATAATAGCAAATAAGAAAAAATGAAGAAAAAGAAAAATGAATGAATGAATAAATGGAGTGGAAAATAAAGTACTCTAAAAATGGAATTTCTACAAAATACTATGACTTGTCAGTTCGAATTTGAAACTTCGAATCAGCAATGTGATAGTTTTGTAATTACATGAAATCTTGGGTGGAATTTTTCCCAAAATTTAATAGCCGGGGGGGGGTTGGAATAAGTATGTCTTGGCTGGAAAATTTTGAAAAAATTAATTAGCAGGGGGGGACATCTATTAGGTACTAAAGAGTATGTATTCAAAGTAAGGAAGTAAGTCACAGAGCTCTATTCTCATTTGGCACTCCATCCTAATGGTTGGCTATGCTTCACCAAGTGACCATCAACCAAAGTTAACATACACCTAGAGTTGTGGACTTCAAAGCAATATCCTGCTTGTCTACCACCCAGGCCATCATGCAGTTAGTTGATAGTTCCAAAAGAGCTAACTATCCTGCCTTGAAAACATACATTATACACTTCTGTTGTAAATCAAAAGTATACACCACTGTGCTATTGCTGCACAGTTGTTTATCATCATATTTAATGATACACATACCCAATATTTTCAACTTTGGGTATAAAGAAAAGTACTCAGGTGCTTTTGTGAAAAACAAGCACGTATGTATATAAATGTTCTTGTGAATGTGTCTGCCAGCTATAGCAAGTACTCTGGTACTAATATTAGGACAAAGTTACTATCATTGAAATTGAGACATCTGTTGGAAACCACAGCCTCAATATAAATTTAAGGATGATGACCACGACAAGGAACATTATAAAACTAGATCGATAACAAAAAGACTCAGAATTTCTTCTGATCTCTTAATGACAATTCCAGCTTTATATTGTGACACTACCATTACTGCAACACTACCATTACTGCAACACTACCATTTTCATTCTACGACATTTCCACTACTGCCACATTACCATTATTAAGACGTGTTGGGATTACCTAATCCCATCCTCAGTAAATATAAAGAAAAATAGGGGGCTTTTATAGATAGCAAAAGAAAGTAAAACTCCATCCATGTCACCGAATATGTTATGACTGTAACATTCAATGTAGTATTCAATAAACATAATTTCAAATCATAATGTCAACAACACATCCATTCATGAACCTAATGCTAATATCCACAAAACATACATAGTAGTACAACTATTAGTCAAGTAAATGCATCATCTCCTCTTTAATCCTGAGTTGAGATGCCTGACATGGAGAATGAGCATAAAGGTAGATTTCCCAATAGTATACTAGAAACAGCTTGAAATTTGACTTAGGTAATTATTGCAAGATTAATTTCACATCAACTTCCAGTTAATATGTATATATATGAATACTAGAAAGGTTATAATGATAGATAATCACCCATAAACAAGGTTGGCATGAATTTAAGTAAGTAAAGAAGCTAAAATGACCAAGTAGAAAAGAAATGATATTGACTAATCAGGAAATTGATAATACACTCACACCTTCAAAAATTCTGTTCTTACCTTGGGAACCATTTTGGAAAACCACAACCTTCAGTACCTGGGATACAGTCAGGCTTGTCCTCTTTCTCATCACTAGCAAAATCACTTTTCTTGGTGCCACTGGCTTTGTCCATATACTGGCTATCTTTCCCATCATTCTTATCACTATCATCTAATGAAGGAGTTGTCTTTAAAAGAACTCTTGTGACTTTCTTTTGAGGTGCAATACTTTTCACTTTAGAACTGTTGTACAAAGCTCCAATTATAAGAGGTACATCATGGGTAATCTGAAAGTAAAAGAAAGTTTGAAGAACTGTCAAGCCTATATCAAAAATATATTCAATCTAACATATTTTCAAAATTCTGAGCTATTAGTAAATGTAGTAACTTGCAAAAGTTCTAATTTCCCATCAGCCTTATAGATAACTAGTGTCCTTGGTAAAAACTGTGACACATGTGGTACTTGCACCCCAAGATATTACCAGGCATGTAGTAGAGTGCTATGGGGGGCTATGAGTGATGGTCATCTCTCCATTAATTCCCTTTGCTTCAAAGCCAATTGAATACTTAGGGGTCAACCAGAGCTTTTTGTGAAAAAGTTCTTATGAGGGTGGCACATTGTCTGCTTAAATTAGCTCAGGAGGGCAATTGGGTGATAAAAGCTCTTGCTTCGTAGGCATCTCCCAGAAGCATACTTTGATAACATGTCAACATTCTATACAACATTGTCTTTGGCAAAACCTAAGTATATTAATGTGTGTGATTGACACGTGACACCTACTTTACACCTAAGTACAACAGCATTTGATCTTGAGCACATCCCACTGAAACAGATTTTAAGATGTGAACTGACTTCCAGGAGTCTTTGAACGGGAAGTCTTTTAGTGATAAGCGCATATAGTCATTGACATTTGGCTATGTTCTCTATCTAAGTTGAATGCTGATTCATAATTGTTGGGGGCTAGAACTAGATCTTGTGAGGGCAGTTAATTACCCATGTAAATAGGCCACAAGGGCATTTGTGATGGCAAGGGTGATTGCCCATGTAAAATGAAAAGGTGTGGGTAAACTGGCAAGTAGTCTTTGTCACTTTGTACATTATGAACTTTGAAATAAAAAGAGGTAGATGGTATGGAGTGTGCAAGGAAAAAACTGTCTTGGTGTTCAGGAAGATGTACCAGTACATGCCAGTGTGATCATAAACTTTTTCAAGAAAGGTCTAAGATAACATTTGACAATCAAAAAATTAAGCTTTACTTGATTGTATCTTATCAACATCAATCTCAATAAATTGAAATTTAACAATATCAGACACCTTTGCATAACACATATAGCATTTACAGTTTATCTCACTTGATATAAGTAAAATGCATCTGGAAGATAGCAGCATGGAAATGAGGTGCTAAAGTATAATGAATTTTACTTCTTAATGTCATTCCTGTTAAACAGTAGAGGGTGTTTTATATGAATCTATTTACATTGCTGTCTTATTGGTAATTTGGCTATGCATATAGCCATCAAGAATTGTGAATACTACCTATGTTCAATATGAAGTCAATGAATACATGAGAATGGGGAGGCAGGCAGTATGTACTTCTAAGTATGCACATAAATGCAATGCTAATAGGAATGACCCCATCCTCTTTCCACATTCAAGGGATGATTTTATAATTGCTTTTACTATATACATTTCATTCTGCAATGCTGCAAAACATGAAAGAGATTCCAAATACAAACAAACCTCTAGAAGGCTAAAGTCACTTGGAAATCTACTGGCAGGGTTCTCTCTTTGTAGCTCTTTCCAACTGGTTGATACATTAACCAATGCATCTTTTATCAAAATCCCTCTTTCATTGGTCGAATAATAGTCAGTAAAAGTTACAATATACTCTACAATGAGAAGTGAATAAGCCATTTAATTCCTAGGGGCTATTTTACTGTAGGAGACAAATATCTGTTTGGGATAGTTAAAATAGCTCTCAATTCATAGAATTTACATCTAGTTGTACATGCTCAGGTAGTCAAATCCATTCTGTCGTCACAAAAGCATTAAGAACTCTCCAGTCTTTGCAGGGAGGTAATGACAATAGAAAGATAAAACATATCGAACTACTACTAGATATAAAACAAGGTCATCACACCATAGGTACTGTATTTCATGTCATAATAATATAATGTCCTAAAATCTATTCATATACCTTCCAAGTGTGCAAAGATGGCACAATTTCATAATAAGTACCACTATTTTTACATTTTCCAACCAATCTGCTTATATTCAAATCCTGATTAATCTATTAGTCATACAGTCAAAAAGTTATGCTCTGATCACTAGCCTGCATTTTATAGTTAGGCCTAATTCGCAAACCTACCGGCAGGTAAATAATGGATTTAATAAGAAATACCAATAGCAATTAGTTTCCTTGTCCATAAATTCCAATTCCTTACCTTTTCAGATCAGTTTAAATACTGTGAAGAAAAGAAAGAGGCAGCTTGAATATCTCACAGTCAAATCAATGGAATTGACCTGGTAAACATAAAAACAACAGTAAACTAACCACTTTTTACATTCGAAATCTTGAAATCAAAGCGATCATCTTCTTTAACTGGAAGATTTCCTGCCAACGAAGCAATTAAGAATTGGACAATGATCGTAGTGACTTTCAAAATCTGTAGAAGATTTGCAGTGACGGAAATCGAAATGCCGTCATAAGAAGTGAGATGCAGCATTTCATCCCTCAGTTATGTTCCGCAAAACTACTTTATCCACGATGGTAAAAACAGAACTTGTAAAAATATGAACTTCATCTTGAAGATGCTACGCTACATCGCTAATTTGGTACTTGTACGACTGAAAGACTGTTTTAGTCGACGTGGTTGCGCGCCGCCATTGTGAAAATATTAGACGTAATGGAAAATATCCAAATATCAGACTTGTGCGAAGGAGCAACAAGAACAGACTTGGGCTCTCTTTTCTAGCTGCGGCGTAGTACTGCGGCGTAGTACTGCGGCGTATTACTGCGGCGTATTACTGCGGCGTATTACTGCGGCGTAGTACTGCGGCTTAGAACCACAAAACTCAACTTCATCTGATACGGTATGGAACCATACCGTAAGTCCTTGATTAAGCCCCCACCCTCGAATAAGCCCCCACCCTAAATTATTTTTTGTGAAATAAGCCCCCACCCTCCAATAAGCCCCCATGGGGGGTTATTCGATTCCACCCTCGGTGTTCACTCAATAACTCAGTGTTTAATAACTTTTGAGAAAAAATTGTTCTGTTGGTGAAGATTGTTGTAATTTTAGGAAATGTTGTAATTTAGTAAATACATTTAACTCTAATTTTTGACAGACTTTCTTCTGTTTTTCAACATACATTACTTGGACTTAGATATCACCCCGAAAACAACAAATATTTATGACCATTTTTGGTTGCGACAGAATAAGCCCCCATCCTAAAATATTTTTTGTGAAATAAGCCCCCGGGGCTTATTCGAGGACTTACGGTAGTGGACATAAGGTGGTAGAGAAAATAAAACACATTCAATTAAAAACTTGGGTTGGAAAATTGTGTCATATATTGAAAGAAGTGTCATATCTACGATATCATATTCCAATCAATTTCAATCTTACATTTTTCAAATTTTTTACCCGAGAAACTTTTTAAAGTTTTTAATCTGCTACATGTTTTTCTGGAGCATCGCCTAGTGGCAGCAACACTAGAACTGAGTTTGATCTGTAACAGGCTTTCAGCCTATATTACAGTAGTAGTAATAGTTATAATTATTGTTAAGTGTTCGAGATTTTGAAAAAAGTGAATTGAGATTTTGAAAAATGTGTCCGAGAATTTGAACAAAGTGTCCGATAATTTGGAAAAAGTGCTGAGAATTTTAAAAGTACCCGAGGTTTTGAAACAGTGTCGGAGTTTTAAAAAAGTGCCCGAGAAGTGATTGATAATTTGAAAGGTGTCGGATAATTTGAAAAAAGTGATCGATGTTTTGAAAAAATATCCAAATTTTGAAAAGTTTCCGAGATTTTGAAAAAGTATTCTTTGAGCTAAGAGCTATGAAAGATTTTAATATGTGCTGATGGGTTCTTACTTATAATTTCATGCCTGAAAGGCTCCTGCTACGATATAAATCACAAATTAAACAGTGCTCATACATCCCTGATTGACATGAGAAACTCAAAAGTGTAATGTACTGAAGTTTCTTACCATTTGCAAATATTAATAAGGGTAGTTCTCACAAATTAGCCAACCTTGATCAAATTGCACTTTTGTGAAAATAACTGCAATTTGTTTTTTAAACATCAAAGGCAACGTGTATACCAGCTATACTGAACAGGCCCTTTGTCAGACAATATTCTTGTTGACTTGTTACCAGAACAGTTGAGATTGAATGGCAATAGGATATCTATCACTTATATACACATTCACCACACTTCTACTACTCATAAATAAATAGTGCTTGATCCAAGGATGTTGGCAAGATTTTTAAGTGTTTTGTCCTGTTGCTATGCGCTTCCTCATCAAGTATATAAGGTGTAAAAAGACTTCTATAGACTGGATATGGGCTTGTTAAAATGCCAGTTAACACAAATTAGCAAAAGGAACATGTTTCGCAGCAAAGGATTGAAACCCTTTATATCATTAACTACACTCACACTTTCTTCAATTTCTAGGACGCTTTTTCAACTTCTCGGGCACTTTTTCAAATTCTCAGATACGTTTTAAAAAACTCAGACACTTGTTCAAGTTCTCGACTACTTCTTTTTAACTTTTCGGGCACATTTTTCAAAACTCAGTCACTTTTTCAAAATCTCGAACGTCATAATCAGTTTTAGAATGCATGAAACTTCTCAAGGTATTTATATGTGATTCATTTGCTTATTATGAGATTCAACAGTAATTTGTAATATTCACCTATATCTAGTACTTTTTCAACATATGATAAAATTTTTCAATCTCGAATTTTTAAGCTCAATAATTTTTTATTTTCTCAACCATCATTTGTCCACTGTGGCTTACCATAATACAGTTATATCTCTCGAAAATGAATGCATCATCATCATAATCTTCATCATCATTATCATCATTATCATCATCATCATCATCATCTGTCTGTCTGTCTGTTCCTGTACGCCCCTTAAGGGGCCTAGGCTGACCCTGAGGTCAGTGTCGCCTTCAAATTGTTTAAAAGAGGTGATTGAGTCGGCTACACTCAATCCACTCTGTTACCCCAACAGTTACTGATCAGAGCTGCAGCCTGAAGCTGCTGTGCCTGACTTTCACTGAAGGGGCCTGGTTGGACAGTTTGCCACAGGTCGTCAACATCTGCCCCAATTCTGAATCTTCGCGAAATGAATCACTATCAACTTAAGGGCAGTGTCTCTCTGTGCCCGCTTGCCACCACGAGGAGGTCTCCAACCATGGGCTAGCATCATCATCATCATCATCATCATCATCATCATCATCATCATCATCATCATCATCATCATCATCATCATCATCATCATCATCATCATCATCATCATCATCTTCTTCTTCTTCTTCTTCTTCTTCCTCTTTTGTCGCCGTTAGGCATGAGGTGTGCAGTTGATTGTGTCACTGATCCGAGACCATGCAGGCTCTCGATTTTTGGTGTCTTGCCAGATTGGTAGCAGTTACACATTTGCACCGCAATATGTGCATATTGTTCTCTTTGATACATACTTTCTTGCAGTCTGTGCACTAGCCTGATCTGATCTTCTATCTTGGGTTTCTCTCTCTTCTTGCACATTGTTCCTCTGTTCACAGCTCTTTGCATGTCTTGCATAATTTGCCCTTCCGACCAAGTTATTACAAATCCTGCATTCCTTTCTTTCTCCTTCTATTCTTCCACCCTTGCATGCTTTGGAATGGTTTTTCCATGTTGCTTCTTGTCTAAATTTGCCATTGCATTTTTGGCATCTAAAAGTTGGTGCATTTTCCACTGTTCTGTGAAGTCTTTTCTGATGAATGACCAATCCAGCTTTCGTTCTGAATGTTCTGCCACACCCTTCGTATTTGCATTTGTTGTCGTTCTGTACCTCGTACTGTGATCTTCTCTCAATAATTTCTTCATGATCATGTCTTCTATACTGGTGCCCCTGTTGCTTCTCGAATTGTTCTATGTGTCTCATTCTACTTTCGACCATATTTTTCCATTTCACTCCATTCATCGCTATTCTGTCTACTTCATGGACTTCTATATTTGCTTCCTTCAATAGTCTATGCCAGTAAGCAAGCGTTGTCATCTTTCTTTTCCTTGGTTTTCTCCCCATCTCCATTCGTCTGATCCAACCCATCGTTGCCTGTTTTACTAATCTATCATCTGACATTCTTGCAATGTGACCAATTCTTACTAAGTGGCTCTTCTCTATTTTGCTTCTGATTGTCATAACATCTAGCTCGTTTCTTACATCTTGCATATTCATGTGATTCCTCTCCATCTGTCTCAAAGGTTCCTCTTTCTTGTTACTCCATATGTATCTATACCTCTTGTCTATCCAACTTTGAATTCTTTTTGTCTCCGATTTTGAAAAAGGTCTCACTGCAGCATTGAAAAAAATGGTACTTTCCACGCAGGTGTCTACTACTTTGGCTTGCGTTTTCTTGCTGAGCTTACATTTCATAAATCTCTTCTTTATTTGCATCCACGTTCTTGCTGCTCTCTTTATTCGCATTTTAGTATCATGTTCATTTCCCATATATGTTCCTAACATACGGATTTCCTCACTGTCTCTTGCTCCGAATTCGATTTTCTCCTCCTTTGATTCATTGGTTCTCTCTTCAAACTCCCCCATGACTTTCTGGATTATTTGCTTGCCTTCGTCTATTTCGTCATTCATTCCAATGATAGTGGTGTCATCAGCAAGCAAAGACATTGTTAGTGTTGTATTCTTGGCTTCTGAGTTGAACGTGTTCTTTACATTCTTCGGTGGAAGTGAATGGCCAGGCATGAACGACCACTCAATGCCTACTTTTCTGTTATTTTTCTCTGCTTCACATGCTCTTTCCTTTTCTGCAACTCGAATAACCGCCTGATGGAATATGTTAAAAATAACCGGAGACGTTGCACATCCTTCTCGCAGTCCTCTCTGTGGAATGAACTTCGTACTGTCTCTTTCTTCCCCCCTGACTCTGTACGATGTAAACTCATGCAGGTCTTTCAGCTTGTCAATTACTTTGTTTGGTAGTCTATATTTCTCCAGTATGGCCCATAGTATTGGTCGACTCACCCTTGTGTATGCTTTTTTTAGATCTAGGAGTATAGCCATCTCTTTTCTTTTCTCCCTTCCATTGTTTATTTCTTCCATATTTCTAACTACTTTCACATCTTCTTGGATTCTTACAAAGATTTGCGTTGCATCAGCCGTCGATCTTCCTTGTCTAAAACCTGCTTGATTCTCATCTAGTGCTCCAGTAGCTTCTGCCCAATTTCGTAGCCTTGTCGCCAAAATTCTGGCTAAGATTCTGCTCATGATTGGGAGTAAGCATATTCCTCTGAAATTATTCATATCCTTTTTATCTCCTTTCTTATGTAGTGGGAGGATTATTCCAACTTTCTGTTCCTCATTCCATCTGTGTGCAGGGTTTTCCCACAACCACTGGATCTGTCTATACACACTTTTTCTGATCTCATCTCCTGTTTCTCTAGTGTACCTCAAACGTATCTCGTCCTCTCCCGGTGCTGCATCTTTAATCTTCGCTATTTCATTCTTTATTTCTTCAAAACTCGGAATCTGGACAATTAATTCGTTGTTTCTCTCCAACGTCTCTTCCTCCACCTTCAGTTCCACCACCTTTTCAACTGTCTTTGATATTTGGTCCGGACTGTTTTCATATCGCTCATGAGTGATTTTCTCGAGATGACCTTTAAATTCCTCTTCGGTAAAAAGCATTATGGACTTGCTGTTGTTGTACTCTCCTCTTCTTTGCAGCCTCTGCAGTATTTTGTACATCGTCCCAATTTGTCCCATTTGGCATGCTTGTTGGCACTCTTCTGCTAATTGATTCCACCAATTTTCCTCCCAATGTCTTAACTCTCTTTTGTATTTTGTTCTTTTCTCTGTCAGCGTTGTTTTGGCTATAATGTACTCATTGCTTGTTCTGTCTCCTGTCTGCCGTATCACTCGATTTCTCTCTCTCAGTGCTTCACGTATCTCTGCTTTCAGTCGCATTGCATCTTCCTCGTGTTGGTTCATCCATGGGCTTGTTTGTTTCTCTCGTTTGCCACATACTTCCTCCGCTGTGGCTCTAAGTATTTTACCCAATGTTTCCCATTCTAGGTCTTCCATTTTCACGCCTTTTCTTGCCGCTTCTTGACTCGCTCTTTCTTCTGTTCTCTTTCTGTATAGCTCTGCTATTTCTCGATTCATCATCTTCTCCCAGATGATACTTGGTCTTTTCTTCTGTCTCCTCTCATTTGAATGTCTAGGTGTTTTCATTTTCAGCTTCATTTCTACAATCTTGTGGTCGGATAGCATTTCATTGCTCTTGATTTTAAGAGCTTTTACAATTCTATGTCTGTCCTCCTCTTTTGTTATAAATCCATCAAGTTCATACCATGCTTTATTTGCACGATTGAACCATGTGCCTCTTTTCTTCACTTGGAAAAATGAGTTAACCCAACATAACCCTTGTTCTGTGAGCCAGTCAATTATATCTTCTCCTTGCGGGTTTATTCTTCTGAATCCATATCTTCCTACTGTGGTGGATTTGTCATACGCTCCTATATTTCTGCCAATCTGTGCATTAATATCCCCCCCCCCCCAATAACGATAACCTTCTTTGCCGTACCCCCGTGTATCACTCTTTCTAGCTCTCTCCTCACTTCTTGCATCTGTTGTTCATATTGTACACTCCCCCTGACTGGTTGATATACCGATGACAGAACTGCATCTCTGAATTCCACTGTTGTTACTCTGTCTGCGGGGTACCACTTTCTTCCTTCCGTTTCCCATTTTCTGTACCATTTTCCTCTCATCAATACTCCTGTTTTCGTAGAATGTAGAAGGTGCATACTTTCTCCATCTATCTCAAATTTCTTGATACCATGGCTAAAGGTGTTTAGCTCCGTCATACAGGTAATATCCATTCCTCTCCGCTTGCATAGTTTCGCTATTTCTCCAAACCTTCTTCCGTGTATATTGGCCCTCTGTACATTCCACGTTGCTATTGTTTTGCTTCCCTTGATCCATTTCTTCTGCAAAGTTAATAATTTCTTAATTCTCCTTCGTGCTCTTCTCCTCTTTCTTCTGGTGTTTCTTGCTTGTCTCTGGACTTGACTTGTTGGTCCTGGGTTTTTCTCCACATTTGTTTTCAATTTATCTTTCAAAAGAGCCGTCATAGCTCTCGGGTCAGTGACACAATACACGGCATTGTAGGCCGACGATAGCTTTAAGGAGCTCCAGACATTGGCAAGGTGACTGTCCCTCCGTTGAGATCCTCTTTCCACGAGATCAAACGATTGATACCAGTATGATTCTCGCTTCTTTGAGGCCCCCTTTGACTTCCTTTTGCCAGTGTTTCCCCTGTCCGCTCGGTACCCAACGAGAAGGTATGAAGTCATGACCGAGCCATCATCATCATCATCATCATCATCATCATCTTCTTCTTCTTCTTCTTCTTCTTCTTCTTCTTCTCGTTACGCCCCTCACGGGGCCTGAGACTGACCCTGGGGTCAGTGGACCGCCTATCAATTGTTTAAAAGAGGTGATTGAGTCGGCTACACTCAATCCACTCTGTTACCCCAACAGTTACTTATCAGAGCTGCAGCCTGAAGCTGCTGTGCCTGACTTTCAATGAAGGGGCCTGGTTGGACAGTTTGCCACAGGTCGTCAACATCTGCCCCAATTCATCATCATCATCATCATCATCATCATCATCATCATCATCATCATCATCATCATCATCATCATCATCATCGTTATCGTCATCATCGGTTGATAATCGTTATCGTCATCATCGGTTGATAGAAATAATTCTCATTGTCTTGGTTGCCAAATTCATAATATTCTGCATCTGCTTTTTCATTCGTTCACGTCACATAATGTGGAAATTTATACCGCCTTCACAATTGTATTGCAGTGCTGTTCTGAAGAGACAGGCAGGCTGAGTTTCAAAAGTATACTTGAGGCATATACTTTTTGGAGAACATTTTTAATTGAACTGGAAAAAAATACAAACAACATCCGTCTCTCAAATGGTTTTAATCAAAGATTCAATTTCTCGTCTCATAGTTGCCTTGTTGCTATAGGAAATTTCAATAATTTTAAGAAACAATTAAGACTGGATTTGACAAAATATATAAAAACACGCAGGCTTGTAATGTAGGCCTTCCCTCCTTAAGCTCATTTAAATGTATAAGTCTGCTAAATGTAGTAAAATGTGTTGACGTATGTAAATGTGCTCGTGTATTAGTTATATGTTGATTTGAAAACGAGGGCAGAGTGGCCTTCGACGAAGTAAAGCGAAGTGCATTCTTAGAGCTGACATTCCGAGGACCCGTATACGCTACAGGCTGAAGGGAGAAAGTTTGCTTCTCATGTGAAAATAAACGTGTAATGTATCCAGTATGACCCATTGTTCCTTAAGACAACCTTTTTTGTAACCCTTTCTGGTATGCATAGGCATCCTTTGATTTTATTATGTAACGTCGCGGACAAAGGCGGGTCCAAAGGGGGGCCGGGAATCATCGTCCCCCAAACGACAATAATTCATATCGCAAATTGTTTTCCTGAGACATGCTGCATGATTTAGACAAGAAAATGAATAAAATATGAATTTAGCACTCTACACAACATTCCAAATGTTTTAGAAGGGCGCGAACATGAAAATTCCCCTCCCCACAATATTTTTTCCTGAATGGTCCCACCTATAACCAATTTCTGGTTCCGCCTATGGTCACGGAAAGAAGGTAATGCTTGCAACTTTTGAGGTGTAGCAGGGCGTGTTCACCAAAAGATTCGTACAGGGTGTTGCCAGACTGATCTTGTAGCGGCCAAGACCACTCTAAACTAGGCAGTGCTATAGTGAAAAAGGAATCGTTCTTGTACATGCAGCCAATTTTCTTATATCAGGGGCGGCGGAGTAACATTTTGGGAGGAGGGGAGCTTGAATGGACAGATTAAAGTTGTAGGGATATAGAAGGTGCTAAACGTGTGCTATAGTACATTTGCTATAGCCTATAAGAAGTGGAGGGCACAGCTGCCCCGCCCATGCATATATGTGTATGTGTAGTATGTAACTTGTAACATATTTTGTTGGGTAAAATAAGTGAACCTTGAACTTTGACAATTCTGTACATTTACGAAATATCAATCCACCTCTACTGTTGTCGCAAAGCATTCCAATTGCTTTCTTATCTTTTCTGAACCTTCTTTTGACGCTTGTTTTGATGACTTTTAAGGCACTCTCCATACTTTTCAGGCCCGTAGCCAGCTTGAATTCGCAAGGGGGGCACAGCCAATATATATATATATATATATATATATATATATATATATATATATATATATATATATATATATATATATATATATATATATATATATATATATATATATATATATATATATATATATATATAATAAAATTCATTTCTATAGGGGGGCACAAAGTCAAATTTCACAAGTCCAGGGGGACCTTGCCCCCAGGCCCCCCTTGGCTACGGGCCTGTTACTTTTCTGTTGAAACATGATTCACTTAAGGCAATACGGCTCTTGTCTCTCGAATTAGCTTCACAGTAGCATAGTTGCCAAGTTTTAGTAATCAAAATGCTGGAGAAATGGGTGTGACAGTGTCGAAATTAAGGTATGGAGTAGAGCTGATGTCGTCACTTCCGGTCAGTTATATTGGAAACCATCAATACATAATAATATCTATAAACAGCCATGAAAAGCAATCATTCTAAGAATGATTAGTTTGGAATAACGGACTGATGTTGAACAAACAGTGTGACTTGCCAAGTTTCAGTACATTCTCAGGTGGACAGTTGTTTGGTGTTTTTTCAAACAGAAATAAGTGTTAGAGATTTTTCAGCTGTTTGACAGAGCAGGTCAGCTGAAGATATCACCGAAATGCGGGTGTCTCCAGCGGAATGCGGGAACTTAGCAACTTTGCTTTAGAACCGTCATGAAAATTAATCAATGCTATTACAGATCTGTTTTTAACACGCTGCATCCGTTAAGACTTTTGGGCAGGAGGATTCAGTCAATACACGAGATATATACTCACATTTTTCTAAATTGAAAAGCTGGCCTCCTGGCTAAATTTTTGGCATATTATGCCATAGTTTCATCGACTTCATACTATTCCATATTACTTTTTCATAAAGTTCATGCGTTTCTCTTCTACCCAATCTGTTTATTTTCAAAAAGGCCAATCAAAGTCATATTCCCTTTACTACAAGGAATCAATACTACAGGAAATGATAATCTGAATATCAGAATGGTTTATGTCATATATGAATGTTTTAGGCATCAAATATCTACAAAAATAGTCTTTGATCAGAATGTCTATGAAATCAAAGTGCTGTTTATGAAGTGCCTGTCTGTCAGTCCAGCACAGTTCTGGTACAGGAATCTTGATAAAACGTAGCACGGTTTGCCATTGGGCAAAAAGCTTTCTTACAAACAACTTGTATTTCTGTTGGGACTATAGAATGCAACTACGGATGACAGGGGAATGATCTTGTAGGCAGCTACTTGTTCCTTAGCTCTTTCGAAAACTAAAGCACTCACTTGGCACTTGCAGTCAATGGTGGTGAAGGGCATGAGAGATCACACAGGAAACATCCAGCCATAGTGAAGAAGAACTTATCATCAAATATAAATCTAAAGATACCCAGGCTTCAATTGGTTATACAAAAATAGAATGCAAAACCATTGGTAGCAATACTGTGAAAACGTGCACATCCAATGACAGCCTCTTCACTACCATCCTACAACCATATTTACATAAGGAAAGGCACAATTGCTCCTCAGATGAGGAGGGGCTGTTTCATCACAAATTCTTGACCCTGAAAGGCATCAAGGAGATGAAGTGGCTGGCACGGTAGTGAAGAGGTTGACCAACATGAACAACAATTTTGTGGAATTGAAAAAGGTTTACATTGGAAACACCAAAAGGAACTAAATCATGATATAAAAACAACCATTCTCATTCAAAAATAAGACATAGCTACATGCAAAAGCTCTCCGTAAAAATAACGTACGGGGGCACGTCAAAACACCAAAAAGGGTGTAGCTGATGTTAAAACGTGGAGTAAATGTCTAACGGACCAAACTCTACACGGGGAGATGTCCAGGATAATGTAATCTACATTAAAATGCCAACTATTGGGTGGCAAAAGCAGAAAGTATCTACCAACAAAATAATGAACATTGCAATCATGCATAGTATTTGTAATTGTTATGTCAACTCTATATAGCCATACTGTAGCTCATTTCACTTAAATCCCAAATGCTCAATACCAGACAGGGATGGCCCTATTGATTGTGCATCAAAGCATATGAGCACTGGCTAGGATGTCCAAATAGGATGGAAAGAACTTCTACTATGGAAACAAAAGCATACATCTCTTTTGGGGGTAAACATTTATCTTGTGGTTTAAAATTAAAACAGGTGTCCAATGTCTCACCTCTCTGACTTTTAAAACAAAAATGAAATTCTGCAGTAGGGTATCAGAAATATTAAAAATTGAAGCAACTTCTAAGCTGACCTCAAAAGTGAAAAGAGCATCAGCTTGGAAACATAGCTGACACTTTGGAAATGCAAATGGTAAAATGCACAAGGAATATAACTGCAAATTTTTGGGGGTGGAATGGGGAATAAGATAACAAAGAACATTACTTGTTGGGAAGAAAGCCATAGGTACATCTTCTATCAAAGATGTACAGCACCACCTAGGTAAGACAGTGGTTTGGAACACAAATGGCTAACAGTGACAGTTAATTTGTTTGCACTGTAAAATCACAATGAAAATGATTGTCATGAGAACTCAAGTTAGGTGTCTCTACATAAAAGCATAACATTAGTAAAAGCTCTGTAAGAATCATTGCAATACGATCATTTCAGTTAAATGCAGCCAAACAAAACTGGTTGATGCTCTCCAATGATTATAACAACAACATCTAACACAGCATGTAATTCTTTATCCTCAAAAAGGCTACTGTTGCTCTTCTTCATCTTCTTCTTTGTGTATGAACTTGTTTGACAGCTTCACTTTGAGATCACAACCTTCCAGCTGTATTCCATCAAGCTCCGATAATGCAGCTTCAGCTGTGTCAAGATCTTTAAAGACCAAGAAAGCATAGCCCTTTCTCCCTCTCCAAAGGACTTGAAGGGGACTCACTCCTCTATCCCTTATGATGGATTTAAATGAACTGACTCTCACCTCTTCCCCAATACCTCCAACATACACAGCAGGATCCAGATCTCGCTTGGCATAATACCCATTATCTCTGTAGTACCTTGATCCAAAGTATCGGCCTCGTCCACGCCCACGGCCACGTCCGCGTCCACGACCTCGTCCCCATCCTCTACCTCTTCCACGTCCTCTACCCCTGCCACGCCTACTGAATCTTGATCCTTCATCATCATACTCCTGCTCAGCTTCTAGAGTATCAAAGTTGATATTCTGACTGACTCATCAAGTCAAACATACACGATAAAGCAACTAATCAACCAACTTACCAACAAAGAAATTAACTAAGTAAATAACACACAGACACATATGTCAGCTTATGAACCCCAGCAGGCCTCTCTGTTCAAGGCCTATGATAATGCATGCATGCCTCAGAATGTGCCTTGCTGAAGCAAGGTGCATATTTCATGAAGCACACAAATATTCAAAAATGAGCAAGTAGTGCACTTTGACAAGAAATAGTGGATACAGATTGCACATCCAATGCAAAATTCTGCCATAAGGCACATGGTTGGGAACCGGCCCTCTCCAAACAGAGTTTATTAGGAGCATGAATGATTGCACTTGACAGATTGTGCACCATCCTCCATTTATTGTCAAGGCATGCGATCTGGTGAATTTTCAAGAAAGGGGCATGTGATGAATGTTAGAATTATAGAATTAAAGTAACAATGAAATGTGCATCTTATCTCATTAAGGTGTGTGCCAAGGGATGAGCAATGATTGCGTACCATAGGCTGGGAGGTCTAGGTAACATGCCAAACCAAAACTCTTATAGAGAGGCTTGGGCCAGAGAATATGCTAATAAACTTAACAACAAGTAAAACAATACAATTTGTCCATAAATCCTGTAGAGGACAGTGTTGAAAAATCATCAGGCACATAGCAGAAGCAGCAAACAACTCATAAGACAAGGAAGCATAGATGTTCCCATACCTGCATCTGGGTCATGATTCTCTCTATATTCATCCCCAGATTGCTCTGATTGCTGACGGCGTCTGTTTCTACCAAAGCCTCTTCTACCATAGCCTCTTTGGCCTCTTCCCCGTCCTCTTCCACGTCTTGGTGCTCTCTCTTCGGTCTCACCATCCTCTTCTACTGCATGGTCAGAATCCTTTACTGGAGACCGCTGGACTCTTGGCACCTTCATTAGTGTTACATCAACACCAGCATCTCTCTCCTTCTTAATCAGTGTTCGGAGAATTGGATGCTTTCTCAAGTGGTTCCTTGTAAGTTTGGACCAAGTGATAGTTCCTGGCTTAGTCCTACCTCCCTCACATTTGATCAATTGAGTTGGTGTGAGGATATAATCAACCTAGAAGCAAATCATGCAAGATGGAATAATACAGACACAGGATAATAGGATACTACATTTATTGCTAAAAGAAATCCTAGATAGAGAGCGCTATAGCAAACATAATTGCCAATACCTATAAAAATTGGTCTCAAATACAAATGAATAACTCAAGTTTCTCAAAAAGTAGTCTGATAATAGGTGGATAATAGGTGGATCACATTGGCAATGATTGAGTCTCGTCAAATGTCAGAGGCAGTAAGCTTGATTATTTATATTTTTGTGGATTAAATACTGCTATAACATGTGAGAAGGTTAATGGAAATGGCAAAGCTAAGTCCTATGCATAATACATATGTTTCTGATGACTAATTGAGAAGACCAGATATGAAGGGTCTAAAGCTTCTTGAAGTAATGGGACAAGTTTTTCCTTGCCACCTTATCTCCTCAGTGTTGGCACCAGGGAACACAGTTGTTGCTATATGGAAAGCACTTATGCTATGGCCCAAGGCATGTCTTGAACCTGTAAAATCTGCTAATCCTCAAACTACTTGGTTATTTACACATAAAAGTACTCCACAGGGGTCAAAAATTAGAATTTGAAAGAGATGATATTGGGATAATGCAATTCTAAGCATCATCATACTGGACTGTAGCACCTCACTTCATTCTGCCATCATGTCCATCACAAAGTTCTTAAGATACTCTAATAAATGAGCTCCTTGAACAATTTCTAGGAAGTCTGTTCTGCACCCCTTCTAAGAAATCATACTTTCAACTTCCAGAATGTGGATGCTTGACATACTGTGCTCCACATATATTTTAGGTGCATGTTAGGTGCTTGCACTCAATTGAGAGCCGTTCTGGGCAAGGCCTGCACCATATCTCAATGCCACAGTAAATAAAAACAAAGGTGAAATTTCTACTTATACTATTGATTTTGCATACATCAAAGTCATGATCTTCCATCAATTCGTCCGGTATGTCAACAATTTGACAATCATGCACTGTTGTAATAACAGGAGTATTCTCATCAATGAAGCCAAGGTTTCTCATCATTGCATACTCCAAGTCAGCGTATCCTCCGCCTTTTCCCAATCTGTATCCTAGTTGACAAACAAAGTTCATTATGCATAAGCAGACAACTTTAGTAGAACATCACCTCAAGTCAAAAAAACCCCACAATGAGTACTACACTTATCACTGAAGATACCACAACACAGTTACAGTTGAAAGGGGAAAACAAAAATGTTTTAAAAATGAATAAATGGCCACCCAATAGTCAACTCTTTCATATCAATAGAGAATGGATGAAGGATAACATCAAAATGTATAACAAGGTCTACATATATCCTGCCTAATATTTTTTACTGACTTTTCCTGACTTTTTTCCTGAAAATGAAAGTGTTTTTCCTGAATACATATCAGAAATGCATAATATTTTCCAAATGAAATGGTGTTACAAATGATGGGAGCAACTGACCCATCTTGTAAAATGAAGTAATTGAGCACCTTTTTCCAATTGGGTAAGGAAAGGAGGCTCTCTGCCCAACTGGAACAAAAAATATCACAAACTGTACAATGTTTAGAGTTGTCTATTGGGGATTAAAGACTTCATCTGCATGAATGATAAAAATTCCTGACTTTTTCCTGACTTTGTTTAAGTTTCAATAAAGTTTCCTGACTTCTCCTGACAGTCCCTAAAAGCACAGCTTTTTCCTGATTTTTCCTAACTGTATGAGCCCTGCATAACACCTCAAAAATAACTGTTTGAAATATGCATTAAATGCAGATTTTTTGCATGAAAGAACAAATGATGATGTTAAGGGTGACAAGATCCTGGATTTAACCACATGCCATGCAGCAACTATACAAACATCAAAATTTCTATCCCTTTACTTGAATAAAAGAGAGCCTGTACATGTATTTGTGACACCTGCCACATCTGTTTGCACACTTATTGTCTCCAGAAATAGTGCTCAGCTTTTTTCAATGCACATAAAAAAGCAGTTATAAAACTCCAAAAAAAGTAGGACATGAAGCTACCCTGCAGTTTTAATTACTGCTTTTGCACAGAACATTAGTAGAGGCCGTGCTGTAATACAAATTGCACTTAATAAAGCCCCTTTCATTGCATCAAAGAAGCAACTTTATTTACCTTTCTTTGACACTGCTACACTGCCTGTAATAACGACGTCAATTTTAGTACCGCTGTCGAGGTTGAGTGCCTCACGGTGGAAAATCACTCCTCGTTGGGTTGCACATTTCCTTAAATCGTCATCTTCCTTTGATGGGGGTACAATTCTGTTGAAAAGCCCTGATCTCAGACGAGGCGAGGGAACGAGCAAATCCTTTTCCTTCAGCATTGTGTAGTACCTGGCTGTTTCCTGAGGCTTGTCTGGATTGACAGTCACAACTTTCGCATCTCGGAACTCTTTCACTTCCAACAACCTCTCCCCCGCCTTTTCTGCTCCTTTGATATTTGGGATACGGTCGGCCACTGGCTTTGGAAACTCAACGAGGTCGTGCTTGTCGATGTAATCCCAGATCTTTTCACGAATCTCCTTCTTACTGGAAGGCATAGAATCCCACTGTAGTGGAGGCGGGGCTTCTTCTTTTTCACCCATGGCTTGCAGCAAACTCCTAATTAAGTACAAAAACGTAAAGTGTTATAACTGTCGCAACCTCTCTCACAAGGCGGTACTTAGTAAACCGATAGGCCTTCGTAACAACACTGTTGCCCCTAACGGAACTGCACGGCTATGGTAGAATTAGGTAAACTTGCAAAAGCAAGGGCAAGAATGTTCTAACAATACTTCACTTTTTATGAACTTTAGATTCAACTAGGCTAGTAGAACAGCAGAGCGGCCTCCAAAAACGGGAACGGTCACGCTCTCTTCTGCTGAACTCGTGGCAACACAAGGGAAAGAAAGTCCGCTGAGGGTGATTGACGGATTCATGATAGGTGGTTTCACTTCGAGGTTACTAGAATATGGTAGATGTAGGAGCAATACAAAAACAACAGCAGTGCTGTAGTTGCCAAATTGATTACATCTACGCTTTTAGTCTAAGGGAATGTAAATCGCAAGAAAATAGTAATCATGAGCTTCAAGCGAAGCGAGGAACAGTCTGTGATCTCAAAAAGATTTGTCTCAGAAACTGAACTTGAAGAAATAAAGAGAAAAAGAGAAGAAGAATGGGAGCTTGCAAGACAGCAGGGTAGAAAGATTGGTGAGATGCTGGAATAGTTTATCAATTTTATACAGTGCTTCATTTTTTTAGATACTTAACATCATTAGCACTGCTTTTTACACATAGCTCGCCTTGCCACACAATAATCTCTATCAGGGTATTCAGGGACGCCTGTACGAACCGAGGGCAGGGGGGGGCAAGGTTCCTATTGAGGGCGCATCAATCATAAACATCTTTGCATTAAAATAATTAAGTCCTTGTACAAGGGTAGGAGGGGCAGCTGTCCCCCTACTACCCCCCAGCGTAGGCGTCCCTGAGGGTATTTATCGGGCTCATACTGCTTGATCAGTAGATATCATTTTAGGTTTCCCATGAAAGCTTAACAGACTTAGATTCGCATAAAGTTCATCATATGGATGTATACTGTCTATTTGTCTGTTTGTCTGTTTGTCTGTTTGTCTGTTTGTCTGTTTGTCTGTTTGTTTGTTTGTTTGTGTATGTATATATGTATGTATGTATGTATGTATGTATGTATGTATGTATGTATGTATGTGTGTGTGTGTGTGTGTGTGTGTGTGTGTGTGTGTGTGTGTGTGTGTGTGTGTGTGTGTGTGTGTGTGTGTGTGTGTGTGTGTGTGTGTGTGTGTGTGTGTGTGTGTGTGTGTGTGTGTGTGTGTGTGTGTGTGTGTGTGTGTGTGTGATGAGCTGATGTTTTTTTCATGTAATAGCACATATGGTGCATAAAGCTGTAATCTAATTTGGGAGAAGGTAATATCAAGTGAGAGTCAATTGCATCTCATTTGCTTCCAGAAAAGGAAGAAGATGTAGTTCATGATGGTAGAACTCTTTATGAGAGGCTCAAAGAGCAGAAAGACAAGAAACAAGAAGAGTTTGAAGAGCAGCTGAAGTTCAGTCAGTCATATAGTTTTATATACAATCTTTCAGTTTCAGTTTCTGATAATTTGGAATTCCACTATATGCAATACAAAGACTAAAATTGATACAATTCAGTATCCTATGATAGACTAATTAAATAATACCAGACAAGTGCTATAACAAGAAAAAAGATTTAAGACTATACACATGAATAGCAAGGAATTATATGTATTATATCTTTTGTGCTATTTTTTGGGAAATCAGTTCAGTTCATTCATTCATTTAGCTTCCACTACATACAAAGCTCCATATATTAAACATTTAACAAGCAATAAATAGCTGAATAAAAATTAATGAAACAATGATACAAATAAAGAGAAAGACCCATGAAAGTAGAGGATTTGTATGAAGGGGAATTCTTAACAGAAACTATCTCCATAGCTAAGCTAATCAAGGAGAGAGAACTCCCTTTCATCAGTAAATTTTAGGAAACTATAGCTAAACATTGACTATCAATGATTCTATTCAATAGTTGGATTTATGCAGGAAGTTTCCAGTTTCTGACAAAAGATCTTGACCAATGGTGACCTTTTTATAGCAACAGGAGTACCATTCCAACATTTTGCTCCATAGTAACACATTGATCTCAGACCATATTCAATAGTATTTTTCTGAGGTAGACAAACACCATCTTTGTCAGCATGTCTTGTTCAATATTGATGAACAGATTCTAGAGACATAAAGAAATTATGAAAGCCAACTGTCATTGTGGCTGTATTATACTATTGTAGCTACAAAAGAATCTGTGGAAAATTTCGTGTGCAAATGTTTGAAATTTTTGTGAAGAAAGTGTCCTCTTTGTCTGCAGTAGACAACTTAATTTTCTTGTAGAAAATATGATTTACAAAGGATTGGACAAAGAAGATGCAAGCTTTTTATCTCAAGTTTCATCAAAGCAGTCTGAATTTCATGCCAGAAGATTTGATTCAGACAACATTGAATTACAAAATTATCGAATATCCTTTTCCAATGGCAACCTATTCATCTTGCCTGTGGAAGCAGTATTTTTGCTAACTTGTTTAGCACAATCCAAGTTGATATGAAATGGTTTTTGTAATATATGGTGCCCTAAAATATCCAACTTGCTGTACTAAAATACTCATGACTATCCTAAACCCAGTTACCCTGTTCTTTGTGCAGCAATATGCATTTTTTTTATAGGAAAGAGTTTATAAGAAAATGAGGCTCAAAAATGCAAAATTCTTAAGATATGTTAAGAAAATCTTGAGGCTCAAATTTGAAAGTTCCCCTTATTTACTTGCCAGAAATTGATATTAGCTCATTATTTGCAAGCCCCTTTGCACAGATTGAAGCTTTTCTTTGATAACCTGGGTTAAGAAAGATTTAATTTTTATATAACAAACAATGGCAACCTCTTTTGATCAGTATACTCCAATAAAAGTTAAGAAAATCTTAAGAAAATCTCAGCCTCATTTTCAGGAAAAGTTAAGAAAATTGAGGCTCAGAAAGTGGTTTTCTTACAAAAAAAGCATGTAGTGATAAGTTATGCAAAGATAGCCCAATGCAACTTTCTATCACAACTTTGCTAAAGTTTATTTGATTTCTGATTTTGGTGAATGCATGTCATGTTCAAAGTGTTGGACAATGCATACTGAGTAAGAAGGCAAACAAATTTTGAAGGATAATTTCTGCTTGTTTGGTTGTGTAGTATTTTAGGAGAATATGGAATGGACCTTGCATATCCAATCATATTTGAAATTTTATCAAAAAATATGAGAAATTATCATATCTGTATTTCAGTAACTTGTGAAGCACTAGATGTGCCTTTTATCTCATTTCGCAGAAATTTACTGTAAATTGTACTACTGCAGTTGTTGCCATACTGGGAAACTTTAGAAAGGCCATTGACAGTCTTGGATGCCATGGGGGCATCTCCACCCTCCAGTTTTCTCCAGGATCAACTGTGTATTTTGTCCAAATTTGATGAAATCCAAAAAGGTTTGAGGAGGCAGGGCATGTCCAGCAAGGTGCAATCCTTTGCTATGCTATACCATGGCTATATCTTTCTATGCTTTCAAAATTTATTGCATGCTGTAATGAAGATCATGGCCCAAAAGGGCATAGACTTTCAAAATCCCCCAGTTTGTGGTGCCTGGCACCACCCATGGTCATTGATTAAGCTTCAGGTTGAGTAGCTTGTGACAAATAAAAAAATATCTTCTTAACTGGTCTCATGCTGCAGTTGAAAGTATACATACAATGGAGACTTCAAAACCTACCTCCTTGGCTGGAAATAAAAATGCAAGAGTTAATTCTTCTCCAAAAGGGGAGGTCAGGCCAAAGATTACTGCAGTGATTGTACGCAAGAGGTAAGAAGATTTGACAAACTTTCCCTGCAAACCATTATCAATGCTAAAGGATATATCATTCCTTGGAAAATTTGTCACAGTCAAACACAACACTACAAAACAGTTGACCTATAGATAGGGCTTTTGACTCTAGAGGGTAAATTTAGCAACTATTTTTGAGTTTGTATCATTAAGTCTGGATGAAAAATGGGGGTTTCCTTTCTTAAATGCAAATTCAATTGACATATATTAAAAGTTCTCTTCCCTCATAGACAAAGCAATACAGAGAAAGACCACGAATCAAAGGCAAAGCAAGCAAAAGATGATGTCAAAAATACAAGTGAAGATACTAATAAAGATGGTGGCAAACATGCAAAACTTAGTGAGGGCAATTATAAATGTGCCCAAATTCGCCCTTCTTTGCAGGCATTGATGTCATATTCGGACTCTGATGATGATAATAGTGACAAGGGCTGAATTCCATGACTGCCTATGGCACAACTTTGAAATTATATATCAAACTTCAAGCTCTATTCCTCCTCACAATACTCAAATCTACTTTTTCAGTATTGCATACCAATTGAATTAACATATGTGCAATACAAAGGAATTGTTTAAATCTGTTTGTATCATTTTTTGGCAAAACAGTTTTGTAATGCTCTTCATCCAAAATTTGTGAAGAAATGAACAAGCTGGATAGTTCTGAACATGTTACCAGAATAGAGAACTGAACCTGACATGCTGAAGATTGTTTGTTACATACAACTATATATCTGCACTGTAGTTTTACCAAGGATTGGTTCTACTACTTTTTCTCTGCAGCTGATCACTGGTATTCAAAATTGTAATATTGCAATGCTTGATGAATATGCTGTTCTGTTATTGTCAATTTCTGTATCAGAGTGTACTGAGAATGTTTATAGAGATGAATGGCTTCTGCTTAGCTACAGACAATAAAGTGTAATATTTAGAAGAGAAGTAACTGGAAAATAAATAATACATGGCAGCAGAAAAACAGTCATATTCACAATGCACCATAAAATACAATTACAAGCAACATATTAATCCATTGCTAGCGCCATTTCCATCTACATAGATAGGTCAGTCCTTGCCATTTGCCCAATCTGTCATCTCCTTATACCATTGTTCCTCTTCAGGGAGCATTTCTAATATCTTAGTGAAAGAAGAAATGTAAAATAATGGTGGCATACATAGGGTTGAATAAAATCACCACAATCATTCAAACTTTCTCTTTCAAAAAGACAGGGCTGACATGAATTTGGAATTACTGTGGAAAAACTAATAACAGAAGTGTGTTGTGCAACAAAAAGACCTTAATCCTGTCAAGTCAGTAGTCTTGTATATCAAAATGTAGGCTATTTACAAACACTGAATTCTAGCAAAAACAGCTATACATGTCATCTAAATGATTATAAAAAATACCTACATGTGGAGGGGGTGGTGTATTCCTCTCAAATTTTGATCCCCCAGGTGCTGATGGATCTGTAAAGGATAAATAAACAATAATTGATCATTTTTTGTCTCTGTTTGGTGAAAGAAAATGCAGCATGCACCTTAAGTGCCAAATCAACACCTCAGTCACTATATGCCTGGGTGCCATATATACATCTGCAAAAAGTCATGCGATAATTTGTTTGCTGGTAGTGTTTTCGTGCTGCTTTCTAAACTCAAAAACTCATGTAGAAAGCTACTCTATGGCCACATTTGGCTTGAATTTCATCATTATTACTTTGCTCTGGAATGTTATAACATGAATGTTATGATGAGAGGATCACATTCATAAAAAGATCGTCGCGTCCAATGCATTGTAAAAATAAGACTTACGGATATAAGGCTGCGGGTGTCTATACTTCTCATACTCGGCTTCGCCTTCTTCCAGGGCTTTCATAGCAAGACGAGGGTCTTTTATACTCTTCTTTTCATCGAATCTGTCCCGCAACTCCAGGGCTTTTTCCCTCCATAGTGGCCTATCAATTGCCCAAGACAATAGATCTTTCAGTGATCGTCTGTACAGCCTAGTTACCCTCTGGGTGTGAGTTAGTTGCTTTGGAGCCCAAGACATCTTTTGATACTTCTGACTGGCTACTAACCAGCAGATCGACGACACACAGTATAATACTTTACACTTAGAGTTCTGGTTAGTCCAGTAGTTCAGTCCACTTTTGAGCAATATGGCAGCTGTCGCCTCAGTGTCAAACATGGACCTCGATTGCAGTTGTCAGAGTCACAGATTTGGATTTATTGGCGCCAAGAGAATGGCCGATCAAGCTACTTTAGATCAACTTCGACCAATATCATCAAATGTTGACTATTTCGATTTGGATGACATCCTAGCATCAAATGAAAAAGTACCATGCAAATTTGAGATGCCAGTTTATAGGCTGGGTTTCTTAGATCCAAGTTCCTCAGAAGAACATCTTGCAAAAGGGACGAAAATGGAGCTCCCATATTGGCTTTGTAGAGAATTGTGCACAAGGAGAAGAAGAATTGTATCTGTGGAATTTCCTAAGGTGTATTGTGAGACGTATCGACAGATTTACAAGGCAGATCCAAATGCGTTAGATCTGCACAAGATGGGACCTTACTTTTACAAGTTTGGTGTTAAATTATTGCACTTGGAACATTATGATGCCGGCTCAGTCGCTGGCAGTATATCACAAGTATGTATTTTTCATGCCAACATTTCATTATGTGATAGCTTATCTTGACCAGTGCCATATAATTACCTCACATATGCAGGATAGCCAGACTGCAGACCAGATTGCAGACCAAACTGAAGAGTTTGGCATGCATGCACTCCAGATTTTATTCGCAAATGGTATTGCACACCCTGAATTGGGGTGATTAGATGTTGAAAGGTGTAATAGGGTGTGATTTAGGGATGGCTCATTAATTACTTGTGGGGAGGTGGTTTATATTGCATGGAATTTTCGTCCCTCCTCAGATTTATGTAAAAATGTTGGCCCCCACTCCAGGACTTCAGAAGAAACTTTGTACTCCTTCTTTTAAAATGCTCGTTATTTTTCACCTGCCATCCCTCTGAGTTGGCTGAATTTTTGTCCCCCCCTCCTAGATGCCTTCCACCCCCTCCCCTCATGAAGAGTTAATGACTGGTACCTTATGAGCAGAAATTGATTTCATAGCAAAAGTTTTCCAGCTGTCTTAATGATTGTGGTGAGGCATTTGTTAACAGTTTTGTTCCTCAATGTAACATGCAGCAAATAGCCAAACCTCTTCTGCTTGAAGTGCACACCTGAGACGAAGGGTACACATACTCACCTGACCATTTGCTTGTGCATGTTGCATTATAGCTATTATTAGTCCCAGTGGTATTTAGTTACACAAAGGGGTGGAACAATACATGGATTTGTAAGCTATATTTGTTATTATGGTGATCCAAGAGTCTATAGTAGACTTTTGGATCACCTGAATAATAAGTATTGTATGCAAATACTGTAACAGGATAGCCTAGCAGTATTTACTGTTAACATTATCATCCTACTGTGTTTAAGTAACAAATGAAGTGTCCATTTGGAAACTAAGAAAGCTAGCTCGGAAAATAAGAATTAGAGGATAAGCTTACAAATTAGGTATTACAGTCGAGTTGCTCAGAGCGGACATTTCTATAAAGCAGACACCTCATTAGGACAGACACTTTTGGAAGTCCCTGCCAAAGCCAATAGGAAATGCTGTATGTTTAATTCTATAAGAAAGACACCTCATTGGGATGGACAACGGACACTACTTCTTTGTCCCAAATGCATTGAACACATCAAAGAAGCAGACACTATAAAATTAATGTTTGTTTGAAAACAATGATTTGAAGATAAATGTAATAAACAGGATTATAAAAAATGTTGTAAATTGAATGTCATGTCTCATATTGGTGGCTCTTTTTATTTTTGAGACCTCCATTGCAGTTGATGGTGACCACTTTTAGCATAAGCATATGTGATTAGAGCATTCACCTACATGGAGAAACACTTAAGAGACACGTTGAAGATACATGTAAATTTGTGCCAACAGTGGCAGTAATGATGATGATCCAGAGAATGAAGGAAACACAGTCAAATTCCCAGCAATTCGTGTTGCCTTTCTAACAGTAGATGATTTGAAGCATTTTTCTCACAATAGTCTGAAAGACAAAGAGCTTGGTCATATCTTTGAGTTCAGTCTGCAGATTGCTTAAATAATGAAGAATCCAGTGCCTCAAGCAGAAAAATAATAGTTGCTACTTTTTGAGCAAATGCTTTTGTATAAACACTATTTGTTGAGTCACATCTTATTTATGGAAGTGATGAAAATGCTTTTTGTACTTGAGCTTTTCCATACTCAAAAATGGAAATTTTCTATAATGCAGACACCTTGTTAAAGTGGACACTTCTTCAAAGTCCCAAGGGTGTCTACTTTAGAGAGAGTTGACTGTATTTTAAAAGATAGCCCAAAAGCTTCCGCAAGAACTGCCTTGAAAGAAGATGAGATTACTTTTGTTTTACTAAGCATACTAACCACATTGTATGTAATATCAGGTAATTAGTGTATAGTGTGGCATAGAAAGAGAGGTAGATCTAGAGAAATGATTTAAAAAAACTTACAATTTGGCACTTGTAAGACCACTTTCAGAGTTAAAGCATGTATGTATGCAAAGTCTACTTTTACTGTTATCAAATACATAGCTAGAACTAATTTCATTTTTTAGCATGTCAGACCTGCATACCTAGCATATGGTGGTATAATAATTGTGTGCATGTATGTATACCAAAGCATAGCTTGCATGCTTTAAAGGATTTGCAGAAATCAGGTTATACCTGATGACCTCCAGGCTTAAGTTAGCATTATAAATTCATGACATTTATATCCAACTTTTAGCAAATTCAGCCTAGTTCACTGCAATTGTAAAAGCAAGGTTGTTTTACACTGAGCATTTAGTAAAGTCATTGAATTGTACACCCCCACTGACTTTTTGTCTGTTTAGATGTGCCAAACTCTCAATAATAAATTGAATGTGTATCTAATCCATTTGTATTTTTGTATTTGTGGTCAAATGCAGGTTTATCCCGAAGACTCTAGGTAATGCAAATGCCAATCATTACAATTATCTTTCACACTTGTGCCCATTTATGCGTTGACCATTTGTTTCTAGGTGTTCAGGAAACGGTTTAGAAAAATAATGGATGCAGCTCAGAATGCTTCGTATGAAGAGACATCACATTTTACTCATAAATTGGATGCTCATGAATGCAAATTCTTTGAGCTTGGGCAAAAGAGCCTAAAAGATTTTGAAGTTTGGAAGCAGGGACAAACAAATAAAATTACAACTTCATCTACTGTCTTGAATCACAAAAAGAGGAAACGAGGTGATGTTGACCCTTAGTTAGTAAATAAGCCATCTCTATATGCCAAACTCTCATATGTATATTGTGTATCTTATCTGGAGCTTAGGCTTGCACTATTAATATGAGTTCTTTCTATGTGTTGTTTACTGTTGACACTTGCAAAAATAGTTTCATAGTGTATGACTATTAACTTGCCTTTTCTGAAGAGATAGATCATGTCTATATGCACAATGTTGAGATAGATTTGATCCTATGAGCATGATATAACTGTTAGGAGACTTTGTTACCTTCTCAAGAACTTGAACTTTAGATCTCTCTTTCTCAAAACTGAACTAAAGCTCTGAGGCTTATTCTATTAGAAGTAATGAGATTTAGACATGATTTCACAAAGACACTATGTGTTCCCTTTTAGTGATTTAAGCTATGTGTTTCAATAAACTGTGCTCTTTCACTACTTTCCATATTTTTTCATCCAATTTTTCTCATTTGCTAATTACTATCTTTTCTCTAATTAACACCACATCTCTTTTAAGTTCCCCCACTCTCTAATAGATGCCCTGTGGAAATTCTAGAAATTCTCATGCCTATTTCTATTAAATTCCTCTGTTCTGATAAAGAAAGGCCCCTCCAGAATAGCCTTTCATGGGGTGCTAACTGGAATATTGTTAGAGATATATTTGCTTTTACAATGTACCTCAGAATGTTGCAGTGATGATGAGGATGATTTTGTAAACATTAGCGATATGCAGATTATCATTTCTGTTGTAAAAATTGAAAATGTAAAAGTACCTCATTTTGCACAAAATTTTATTTTTTAAGCAAATGCCCTTCTTTGTTATTCACTCCTTTCCATTAAAAGTCTCCTATAAAATATATGGCAGTTTATAAACACCCAAAATGTAGGCATTTATTGGAGAGAATATAGTATTTTCTCTTTGAAAACAGGCATGCAAGCTATTGTGTGCTACATATTTATTGCAGGGCATCCTGCTCAGAGCAAATTGATATTTTGAATATTGGCAGTACAGAATATCAGCATTGTAGCTGTAATTGATATAACAATTGTTATTATTTGTGCCTTTGAGTGTATTTCTCATTTAAAATGGCAATAATAGTACAAAATAGAGATACAGTAGTGTCAATTAAAAATCTCTTTCTAAGTCCCACTTTACTATGGCTGTTGACAGATTGGAGAATAGAAGTATCTTTCCAAGTTCCACTTTACTTTGGCAGTTTACAGATTGGAATCTTGCCTGACTTGGTATTTACAACATTTCGGCATACACCTTCAGGATATAATATAGTTAAAGTCGAAGTTTTGCAGATCTCTGGTAGGTGAAGGACATGACATAGAACACTTTTCAAGAATGTTGGAGTGTTAGCATTTGGCATAGGTGAATTGATCACTAGTCCACTGAAGTCATATATCGAAGTTGTATCGGAGTTAATCAGTTATTTCCGTGTGAACTGGAATGAGTTCGAATGTAAAGCTAAGAGTGCTGAGCCAAACCTCTATTCCACTTTATACCTTGCTCATACCTATATAACTGGAGTGTGGCTCCGTTAGACGATTGTCATGTGAATTTACAGCTTTCTCCCAGGAATTCGATCTCTGTTGAAGTTGATAGCACTCTGTACACACTCCTGTTCAAAGAAATATCTCGGCTTAACTTCTCATTGGTGATCTGAAGCTAATTGATGATTAAGATAAGGATGATTTTTCAGGTTGAATCAAGTGATAGTTCATCTTCTTTTTCGCAATTTTTTCTCTGTGTCATCTAGTGTTTCATTGCCAAATATTCAGCTTTGAAGCTCGATTCCTGATTATAATAAACTTGTGATAAGCATATCGCTTTCTCTTAACGTCCGTTTTTACACCCTTTTGCTCCCTTTTAATCTATCGGTACTGCAATTAAATCTGATATGAGTCCAATCAAGGCAATGTTCAAAATGTTCAATAAAAAGAAAATGTTCAAAGAATAGCTAGACTGATGGACTGTACTCTTCCCTGCATAATTGTAGGGGAAGGTAGAATAGCTGGGGTGGGTGGAGACAAAGACAAAACATCATAGATTGGGAGGGTTATAATAGTTGGGAGGGGTAGAGAAATTTTTAAATTACCGTAGGTTGGGAGGGTGGTCAATAGTTGGGGGAGGTGGAGGTAATATAATTTGAGTTAAAACTTTGTTCCATGTGCGCAGGGATTTAAGAGTACTTGATCGAATGTCTGAAATCAAGCCGAACGTTTTATCTACATTTTATTAATACTGCAGCAGGACGAAAATGATGAAGTATATGATAGAGACGAAAACGTATTGGAACTTTTGAATAAACTGACAGACAAACTTATTATCAAACGGACATTTTTTTCAATTGTGCTAAAAGATTGATTTATCCTTTTCATAATTGTCTTAAAGTTCCATAGTTTGGGAAGAGTGTCAATTGTTATAGAGGGTGGACTTTTGAAGAAAAATTTTAGATTTGGAAGTCATAATTAATTGAAATTGAGGAGATTTTTTTCCCAAAATCGGAGATTTACTCTCCCCTACAATTAGGCATGGGAAGAGTAAACTGACAAGTAGGATAAATTCCCAGTTAGGAAAGCAATGACTTTGAAACGAAGAGTTTCTCATTTTTAGGAAGATTTTCTTTAGCTCTTCTGCTATAACGACCCACGGTAAGCCAACTGTTAAGTCTACGTAATATTTGTCTTGCCAGAATCTTCATATTTTCTACATTTGCGTTTATGGACACTTCAGCTGCCTGTCTGCCTGCCTGCCTGTCTGCCTACCTGCCTGTCTGCCTCTCTGTCTGTCTCTCTGCTACCTCCAAACTTTATGATAATCAGGCGTAAGTCACGAGTTTTTATTTGAAATCAGCCTATGAACAGTCATCATAATAAACCCGTAACTTCTCGTCAACTATGAAACCATTAGAAGAATCTACTTATCCATGTGATATCCTTTGCCTGACGCCATCATTCTCTGTCACCAATTTTTAACGTAGGGCCTATGTAGATCAGACGCAGAGTTCGACATTCTCCTCGTTTAGCCTCCATTTCTTAACTCATCCTTATTCCATGAATACAATATACATGACCACAGTTATAACCACAAGATGGTACGGGAAACACACACCACGATTAACAGGACATAATAGAGACACTCTCTACGATTGGCAACATAACAGATTTACAAGGGTCGATTTCATTCATAAATTTTAAGCGAATACGTGTATTACACGGTAGACATAAAGGGCAAACCACCTTGCTTGATTTTAAAGGATTCATACCTAATATAGGCAATTGTAGAGTAGTTGGATTTACTGAACACCTGCACATTCCAAAATAAAGGAGACAAACACGGAATCATAAATCAGCACAGAGCACATTCATCATGTATATCATTTCTCGTGATGCATGCGGGAATCCATCGGCAAAGACGGTACATAAATCAAGGTATGTGGTATTTGAAAAGTCTGTTGGTACTACAGAACTTCACTATAGCACGAAAAAGCGGAAACATTCTTTTAGCATACTGAAAGCTTTTTTCGTCCGACACTCGTCAGAGTATGAAACGTCAGATAACGACCGATAGGTGAACCGAAATATATAGCCAGATGCGGGTGCACGTATTCATCATATCACGTGCACCCGCATCTTGCTATATATTTCGGTTCACCTTTCGGTCGTTATCCGACGTTTCATACTCTGACGAGTGTCGGACGAAAAAAGCTTTCAGTATCTCTAAAAACTGTTGCCGCTTTTTCGTGCTATAGTATGTGGTATTCATGGAGAGGAAATTTAGTGACTGCATGGTAACAAAAAGTAAAAACAAGTGAAGCTAGCATCGGAATAATTAGATAGGGAACTGCCTGATGAGTAAACAGCTGACGAAGACAGCCAATATCTACAGTCAAATCAAACCTTTAAGGACAAACTTGAAGAATATCAGTTTAGGGGTTATTGTAAGCGGGATCTCCGATTCCATTTCCGAAAGTTGGAACAAGGTAGTTGGAATTGGAACATGGTAGTTGGAGTCGAAACATGTTATTTGGAGTTGGAACTTGGTAACTGGAGTTGAAAACTATTGGCGATGGATTGGCAAGTGCCATCTATACGCGAAAAACTAAAAGCAAAATGGGGAGTAATATGAAAGCTCCCTTACAAACCCCCTTAAATTTTATTCTGTTATTAGTCTTTTTGTATAATGTAAGTAAAACCCCGGAAAAGAGAGCGTGCAAAAAGTTAGAGAGAGTTGGAAAGGAAGCTAGGAAGGGAGGACTAAAAGATTGTGAGAGCGAGAAAAGTCGATTGTATTATAGAGGAATGGGAATTTATTTGCTGTCATTGTTTTGCTAGACTTTTATATCTTGACCTTAGAGAAGTCGAAATACCTTTGCTAATAAAGTCTTATGCAAACAAGCGCCTTTGGAAGTTGGTTAAGACGAACAAGCAATCGTTTAACCAGGCTAACAGTAAGATTAGGTTTAACATAAATTTCATCAGTGGATGGTATTCATTATATGGAAACTAACCCATTTTTGAAATCTTTACTATGAGAACTGACAGCCAAATATTTACAACGGCAGTCACTTCCAAGCAACCGGAGATTTTCTTAGGAATTCAATTTTCAACTGGAGCTGTAAATACCACTCGGACATCATGGTTAGTGAATTCAAACAGCATTTTTGTTGTGCCTTCTGGTCGTCATATTCTGTTCTTCGACGTGTGTTTTGAGTTGTAGTATTCAAAAAGTGGATTTAGTTATACGAAGAACACAGAAACACAGCCTGCGATTGTTTTCAACATACACTGAGTACATAATTGATTGCCTATATTAGCTTGGAACTCCACTGTTTTAGTATATTGTTTTATCGGCTGTCATTTCCTGCATCTATGAATTCCCCATAATCTTAACTGGACAATCATGCCAATCTAAGTGAGGACTTCTATACGTTCTGATATTAAGATATTAGCTTTGTTGAGCAATGCCAATAGAGTACAACGCAAGTGTTTTGCACGTTTTACTACTTTCAACGCAATAAATAAGGACTTGCACTTACATTTGTTCAATGCATGTTTAAGTGTATACTCTTCTATTCCGTATTACTTCACAAGTTTTCGAATATACTAGTAACTTATATTGAACCTTTTACAGAGCATGTTTAAACAGCATTCTCAATATTCCGTTTATTACAAGCAGCTGGCTAATGCCAGGCATTTCAATATTGACATTTTCGAGGTTCTCATAGCTATAAATGGTAGTTTTGCAAGCAACTGCATCGATTTTGCATGATCCTGAAGAACAACCTTGTAAAGGTAAGCTGTTTTGATTTTGCAATAACTTCTTCTATTCATTGAATCTAAATCTATCGTGTAAAGCATGAAATAAGAGATATCTCCACACTTGAGACTTTCAAGGTAAATGGGCAGCTTTCAGATCTTCAATAAGTTAAGACTGGAGTTCCTCAGGGCTCTTGCCTAGGACCTGTTCTCTTCATAATATATGTGAATGAGCTTCATTTCTCTTTGCGACATTCGTTAACATGTACGCCGATGATACAAGCCTTTCCTTTTCTTCAAAGGGCATTCCCTTAATAAACGAATGCGTCAATGAGGACCTTGAATACCTTAAATCTTGGCTAAATGCAAACAAATTGTCCCTCAATGTGGCCAAGATACACAGTCTTATGATAGGTGATAGGAAGCATCTGAATGACATAGAAAAGGTAGAGAGAGTAATTCTCTCTTTAATGTTGAGGATGAAACTGTTTCCATCATAAAACAGGCAAAAAAACCTGGGGGTAATGGTTTATCAAAACTTGAACTGCAAAGAACAAATCTCTACTATCAAGTAAAAAGTCTGTAGAGGAATAGGGATTTTGAAATACTTCAAAAAGTATCTCCCTCTTCTCACTATACAAAGCATGTATAAAGGTCGTATAGAACCATATTTTAGATATTGTCGCCCTGTATGGGGAAGCTGTGGCTCCAAAGCAATAAACGAACTACAAAAACTTCAAAATCGAGCTGCAAGAACATTTACTAACAGTAGATATGATGCTCCTGCAAAGCTTATAATTAAGAAACTTGGTTGACACCCTGTTAGTGAAATTATTCAAATGGAGACTTTGAGTATGGTATACAAAGCTATAAATGATCTGACTCCCATGTACCTTACAGAAATGCCCTCAAGACTCTGATACAAGAGAGAATTACGTAATACTAGATCTGATTTAGAAATTTCTATGCGAAAATCTGCAAATGGCCAAAAATGCTTCTCATGTAAAGGCGCGAAAATGTGGAATTGTCTCAGCTTAGAATTTAAATTCTCCCCGATTTTGAAAACTTTCAAAAAAGGCATAGCAAACCTGGCAATTACCTAGTTCTCTCTCTCAAAACATATCTAGCATATGCATGATCATATATACAATTTTTATACAATTCGCTTATGGATTGTACTTATTTTAGTTATATTTTAGCTTTACGTGTAAACTTAGATTAAGATCTTCATCAGTAATGAATGTATGTTTGACTTATTCTTTCTATATATATATATATATATATATATATATATATATATATATATATATATATATATATATATATATATATATATATATATATATATATATATATATATATATATATCTTTATCTTTACCTTTGTCTTTATCAAATGATCTGCATTCTCTTTCTTGTCTAGATGCTGACTTTGTGTTTCTTGGGTATAATTGTTGGTCACGCAATTGCTGGCTTGCCTGGATTTGAAAAAGGTATAAATACGTGTAGTCTGGTCGGTTATCTCATTGCGCTTGTGGTATAGTCTAAGTGCCGGCTCGATCAAACACTTTCCTACAAATATAAACTGTTTTCCCCAGGAGGGCTAGCCCAGCTTTATGTCATCTGAGATCCCATCCAGCATCTTTGTTGGTACAGAAAGGTGAAAAAGGTGTTCAAAGGCAAAATTTTGCTGATGATATTTACGGGGTGCTGGACCCTTGGTTAGCTGTAAGAAGCAGCTTTAAATTTAGTTTAAAAGGACTGCAATACACTGGTAAGATAAATACCTAGGATCAGATGTGATTTGCTCGATTTCTTAAAATTTAGGTAATCAGGCATTATGAACTCTGAAGAAAGCCGTTGCTTGACTGCCGTTGATATGCATTGCATTGACCTATACTTAATAACAAGTCATATCCTTTGTATAATCTACAATAAGTCTTACATCGTAATAACTTGCAAAAGACTTTATAAAGTCTTTAAATATTCTTGCAATGATATTGCTCATAATTATTCTATTGTTCACTTGTTTACCCAATTTTTAATTCCTCTATTCTCTTTAATGTATTCACACTACCAGTCAGTTCCATTATCAATGTTCTGTCTTATTAGATCCAGAAAATAGCCCTCCTTTGTCCACCGACTTGCTTGGTGACATGAAGCTGACACCAAAACAGAGGTTAGCCATCAAGCTAGGAAGAGACGTCGGAATGAATTCAAATACTTTTGCTGGAAGCAACAAAGTAACTCTAAGATGGCCTAATGCTATCATCCCTTACACAATTGACTGCAGTTTAGGTTCGTTTCTTCCTTTATATTTCGCTTAGCTCCTGTTTATCCTTTCTCTCTTTTATCACTTACTTTTATCTACACTAACCACGTCGTCATCTACCGCTGGTAGTCTGGGACTTGCTGCATGCACTGAAAACCTTCAGTACACAGTTTTCGTATCACCAATCCAGTTTGAACAAGATTTTCAGTTTATATGATATTTGCTAAGAAAAGCATAGCCCTTCTTAGTACTATTTTAAAGCAAAATGTCGGGGATCAAAGCTTAGCAATTTGCTTTAAAAATTGCTGTAAAACGAAATCACTTCATTTAGTTAGTTTCTGTTTAGCTATTGTGTGAAACTTTCATTAATGGTTTCCCATCCTATTATATATATATATATATATATATATATATATATATATATATATATATATATATATATATATATATATATATATATATATATATATATATATATATATATATATATATATATATATATATATATATGCAATTATCATCCAATAATTATATTATCATACAATTTTGTAGCATCCAATTCACTATTATCGTAGCTGTCCTCTGTTTGTTTCATTCTAGTGTGGTTGACTAGACTGTTCTTTCCTTTCTACAAATGCAATTGGAGTGCCCCCTCTATGATCTGCACTATCTCTATAGGTTTCAGAGTATTATTGCCATGAACAATCATAAAATGCTATTGCCATAAACAATCCCAGAGTGACAAAATGTTAAAAGAAATATATATATATATATATATATATATATATATATATATATATATATATATATATATATATATATATATATATATATATATATATATTACCTAGGAAGGAAAAGGTATAAAAATTTAATATACGCCTCCTTCGAGTAGACGCCCCCCTTGAAATATCAAAAAATTTAATAAACGTATAAATCATATATAATATATAGATATTACTGATGAAGGCTTGTGCTGAAACGCTTGAAATGGAGTAATTTTATTTCTTGAATTCTATATATATATATATATATATATATATATATATATATATATATATATATATATATATATATATATACACACAACATGTCTATTACAATAAAGTAGGGGACTAGTTTCTAATTGCTAGAAATATTAACAATACAGAGAGTTAAAAACTTCTGGTGATTTTTGATTTTCGTGAATGAGGAAGGTTAAATGAGAAGAGCTGGCAGCCATAGGAAGGGTGGAAGTTTTTCTAGATCCTGTATCCAGACTGGTGTACCACTGGCAGATAACATGATGGAAAGCATAAGCCTCCTTCTTAGTCATTTTCATCAGAGGTGACTATAAACATCACATTGTTAATACGATGACGTATCAAGGCCTAAAGAATAATAATTTTTGTCACAGAAAACATGCCAAGTGCACTTCAAGCTATCAGACTTGCTATGAACCAATGGGAAAGAAAGACATGTATTCGATTCGTTCCAAGAACTAATGAGAAGGATTACTTGGAGTTCTTCAGAAACACACAGTACGTCACTTAATCTTCTACTTCAAGAACAGTCATTATACAATGTACTTTAGGACTTTTTATGAGGTACTAGAAATCGGAAGGTGGGGTTGGGATGGGAGGCATCAATGCAATTTGAATTTATTACCAATAAGTGAATCGAGGAAGAACTTTTGTTGTCAAGGGGCATAACTTAGTATTCTCGAATATGGTAAATATGTGGGAACCAGAAAAATGCTTAGAATGAAGCGTACCCAAACTAATTTTTGTAGTTGTGGTGATATCAGTGAGTCATTGTTTAGTAGCTACTTGATTAGTCTGTCTTCTTGTGGTTGTCAGTTTCCGTGATATAACAAGCTTTCGTACTTTTTGTACTTATGCTCATAAAATTACAGTTTCATTCAACGGACATAGATATTCATTACAAACTACAAAACGATACCATAAGGAAGATGGCAGTAAATTGCAATCTTATGAAAATTTCAATTAACATAAATAAACTTTATCAATAGACAACGGTGGCATACCCTGCTCTTACTAATGAGAGATCGGGTCGCTGAATTGTCCTTGGAGGGGAAGCTTACTTTTGAAATAGGCTGGGGCTGGTATTGAAAGATACATGCGAGTGTGGAGCCGTTTGTAGATTGATATATTTGAAATCTTCTTTAAAGTAAACTTCTTTTATCACCGATCAGTTTTTGAGCTGTTGAGCCGTTTCCTACTTAACAGCATCCGAATTTTGAACAGTAGGAAAGTTATTTTATCTCTCCTAGATATGAAAATCCTAGATGGTTTTTAGTTTCTCTCTTTTTTTTAATAGATTTGAAAAGAAAAAACACATCTACAACTAACATACAGATACATTTATCTGTGCCTCTCACAGCAGGAAAAGACTCGAAGTCATCGTGTCCCTGCTATGAGAGACACTTACAATAATATGACATTTTCAATGAAAAAAACCTGTACATAAAAAAACGTTCAGTAAAGCCTTGGACAATCCAACCAAGCACCCTACCCTTCGTTAGGCAATTTCAAAAATTTACTAGGGATATAAAGTTTCTCTTTTGTTACCTTCATCGAGAAATGTCTTTTTGAATCACAAGTTGATACGGTATTTATCATTTAAACATTGTATCTGCGTATGAATAGACCGACAATCAGCATGAATTGGAATTTTTCAGTTGTTGGGGACACGTTGGTAGAATCGGTGGAAAGTCACAAATCTCAGTCGGAGATGGATGCGACTACGAGCATGTAATGGTTCACGAAATCGGGCACTCTGTAGGATTTTGGCACGAACAAAACAGAATGGACAGGGATCACTACGTTGAGGTTCATTGGGAAAACATTGAAGAATGTATGTAGCTCATTCAAATGAAGTTAGTTTGGTTTTCTTGGCATTAAGACTTTTTACCTTGATGTTGTGTCGTCATAGGTTTGAAGAGACTTTTACGTACTTCGTATAAGCAAAACCAATTTGGTATCAGCTTTGTCTAACTTGCCAACAGATCCTAAATAGCATTTCCTTTAGCTGTTTATCGCCAATACCCACCATTAAGAATTTCCCAATACAAGAGAGCTTTTTACAACCCGTGAAGTAATAGAATATATGATTTTTATATATTAAAGGGGTTAAAAGTGCCTTTGATAAAGTAAAGGATTCTGATGACTATGGCGTTCCTTATGATTACGCGTCTATCATGCATTACCCATGGCACGCATTCACAAAGAATGGAAAGGATACAATGACGCCAAAGAGAACAGTTACCAAGCAACCGTATATAGAACTTAGTGACGGTGATGCTTTGCAAACTAACAGAATGTACCAATGCACCAGTAAGTTATTTTCGAATCTACATTAAATTCGAGTAGTTAGGAGCGAGGCTGAAGCCCCGTTTATATTGTACCGGACAGCTTTTAGCCTCTCAAACTTTCTTACAGAGTTGATTTAACCTGTGTCTTCTAATCCATCAAGTTATTTTACCTATAAGCTATTTAGAATTTTGCCCTGGTAGGAAAGCGAGTTAATTGAAAATTTTATTCTGACAAAAACCTGAGAGTAACACATCAGTAGAAGGCTTGAATGGCTTAAGATTTGTACGTTGCAAGTTAAACATGGTGTAATTCTCTTCTCTCTTTTTATCATTAAGGACAATTTAGTCTTATGTTGTTATTATCCATTCATATTTATCGGGATGGATCAGTTTGGGAGTAGTTTGTGCTGAATATAAGCACTGATTGGTACCGTCTGTGAGTTAGCTGGGACTTTGTTACCGAAATGGTGAGTAGATTAAGTACTCAAAGAGTACATCCTTCCCAGGAGTCTTATGATTAGGAAATAAAAATGACAATTATTGATTGAATAAGGCCAAATTGCTTTAGTGAAGACCATTGGCGCAGTATGCGATGCTTGTGGAATTTCTATGAAAATATCATTTTGAATACATTTCACTGATAAGTCAGTAATCCAATTCCACAGACAGAGATCTTCTTTAAAGCCAACTGGTCCTGCAGTTCTGTAATTATTAATGATAATTGGTAATTAGTTGTCAGTTTTGAGTTAGTAAATCATATGTCTTCTTCTATTTTCAATATTTCTAAAGGGACAGTAGCTCAGGCGTCATCGAGTAGTGAGTATCCATAATTTATTTGTCAGTTCCTTTTCTTTTTGCTTGATTTGTTGCACTTATTTTGTACTTTGCTTATTGTTATTCAATTGTTTTCATACCTGTCTTTGCATTACTCAGTATTAAAATACAAAATGAGATTAGTGGCTCAACGCATTTTGATTTTCTGTTAGTAGCAGTAAATCAAGCATCCCTTAGAAGCGTTTTCTCCTAGCACATGCATTTGTATCCTTTCTCAATGCGGAAGATATCAGCTTGTCACCATAGGCTGTGTTCATCCTGCAGACAGGTGTTTAGCATTTATGTAGCACTATGTTCCGAATGCTCTGTTCTAAACCCTGGAAGTATTCACAACTGTTAGCGTCCGACAGATTTGTTACACGATAACGAGCGCGTATAGATAACATGGTGAGTACATGACTATACATTGAGAGCAGGTCTCATCGAGATATTTACAAGCGTTCAGCGTGAACAAGAATTTGTGCATAACTAACATATCCAGCAAGCGCTAAACAGCTGTGTGCGTTGTGAAGGTAGGCTATGTTGCAAGCTGTTACGCAAACTCCGGTGCAGACTATTGCAACACTTGCAAACATTTAAATAATCGAATAGCAATGAACAGAGTTTTAAGCTGTGACGCCTGTTTGCTATATGATTACATTTTTATGGACAAATCAATTTATAGTCAAAACGAAGTTTTTAATTTCAAATGTCTCCTTTTAGACTGTGTTGACAACGACCCATCTGATCTTTGTAAATCATGGGCTGATAACAATGGATGTCGTACCAGTTCGTATGTATTGAAAAACTGTGCAAAAGCATGCAATTCACCTCTCTGTAACACAAATGGTATGTAGACATTACAGCTGGTCACATGTCACTGTTTTCAATCGTCTTTATTATGTAGGCCATTGTGTTTGGCTAAGACGATAGCTATCATCCTTGTCCGTTTGATTAGAATGAGTTAAAACATTCTTACTATACAATTTGTGTTACGTTTAAGTGGGTACGGGAGAGCGAGGCAAGAAAATGCTTCGGTTCTTCAGTCAATACCCTTCTAAGCCTACTCACATAAGTATTGATTCTGAATATAACATGACATTATGCAAATACTAATGATGGATCAAACAGAGACAACCGGAACACAATCAAACAACATTCATTAATTATAATAATCATAGTAATCATGCTCATTACATTTGCCCAGTACTTAGCCGGTGAGACTCATTAAGTTAACGATCAGAGCAGTGTAACCAAGCAATTTTGTTTATGTTCTATTAGGGTATTCTAGCTTCTTAATTTTGGACCTATTTGAGCAGTTCGCACAATAATTTCCAGTGGTTTTGTGTGTTTGGCATCTATTTTGCTGACAAATGACCCACACGAATTGTAGTAGATATGCGAGTTTTTCGAAGAACTGTCACCTATCATAAAACTATGATTCAAAACAGAATCCGGTTTAGTTACCACTAATTTATCTCTTGCAAGCTAATGGCCCAATGTTTATGTTGGAATTTTCAGGTCATATAACAGTGCAGGCATTATTGGGTTTGCATGTTTAAATGTAGCTTAATATTTATTCTTACCAGACTCAAAGGAACTACAGGGATTATTGTAAGAATTATGAATTCTCCACGCTACTGTGTAGTTTAGCAAAATATGTTGCAAATTTACTTTCATGGTATATTAAAATTTCTGGCGTTTATTTTGTTCTTGATTGTGCTCCTGTAAGGTTTTTAATTTTATTCTCAAGCTGTCTGCAGGGATAAATATCCACAATGCAAGGATTGGGCAAAATGGGGTCACTGCACTCTGAATCCAACAGTTATGTGGAACTGCGTACAAAGTTGTGTCCCCAGATGTCAGGGTATGAAAAGCTGCTTTAAGACTTGTTTTACACATCGTCGTAAGTGACGGGGAGATGTCGCAATCAGTGGATTTGCGATGCTACTGGGGCACTTACAATGATAGGGGACAATTGATAGTGTTTTCCGACGTCCCGATATTGACGCCGACATCGCAGTCGATCTGGGGAAATTTGAGATAGCTGAAACGTCCCAATGTATCGCCGCCTCTTCCCGGTCGCTTGCAATGATATTGAAATATGGTTTTATTCGTCAGTAAGGATGACAACTTTCAGTGATTTGACTGTTAGCAATGATTGATTGACAATAGGTAATGAT
>OZ025272.1:11560030-11625030 GCA_964019165.1 Mastigias papua
TATATATATATATATATATATATATATATATATATATTTATATATATATATATAGATTTAAACTCCTTTATCTAACATTAAAGATCTATATCTCTGTTTATTCAGAATATTCGTATTTAGATCTAGAATTTTCTAAGTAGTCCATAGGCTTTCACGGGTCCAATCAGCATGTGAGTTCTTGCACCTAGCATAGGTTATTCTCTTGTTAAAGAATTGTAGATATAATATCTGCTCTGCTTGATCTACAGCTGTTTGATGGCAACTGTGACCACTTCACTCCAATCCTGAACAAATTCCAGAACAGGATTTCGGCTAGATTCGTCAGGTTATATCCAACGAAGGCCAACTACCCATGCATCAGAATGGAATTCTATGGATGCTAGATGAATGTAAATTCTAGCTAAAATTGATTGCGAATCCATTATGCGAATGCGAAATTTTTGATGTTAATGCATTATGCGACGTAGTTCAGACTTGATACATCTGGGTTCTTTTTGTTATTGTTTCTGCGGTACTACGAAATATTTCAATTGCTGTCCTTGAGAACATTAGGGTGTGAGAGGAACTTAGTCACTGTATTTTTGCCTCTCGTTGAAAATGTAAAGCTTTGTCATGTGATGGCTTATACGCTGTGTTTTATAAGGACCCTAGCTCAAGGCCTAGTTCTAAAGGTTCCTTATTTTTGGGCCTCCAATGATCATATTGAAGTACTAAAAGTTCCTTAACAGTTCCTTAATTTTTAGCGAAGAGTTAGTGCCATAAAAATGGTACAGACACATGTAAAACATTGAAATCCTGAATTTTGCCTTTAACTTTGGCTGTAACGTAGGATCAATGACAAATGAAGGACTTAACTCAAGCATAGACAACAATCTATACGGGGTTTAACTTCAAATGAAAGAAACCGTTATAAAAAAATTTTCAAATTCAAAAGTTCCTTGGGAATCTTCCTTTTATAGTATAAGTTCTTTAAACATTTCGGTATTCTACATATAAGTATTTCAAGCGTGTATACCACTTTTCGCCATAAGTAAGGATCTGTTTGGGTTCGAGCTTTTCAAGACAGGACTGTTTTTGCAAGTTTTATCGCCAATTTGCTGTCGGTTTGTGCTCTCTAAAGCATCATATCTGGACAACGGTTTTCTGGTGGCAATTCTAGGCAAGTGGCAGTCTATGAGGTAGGTCGAGTATACAGCAAGGGAGTTTGATATCATAGTAGCAGGAACGAAGCTAAGGGTGCACGGGGGCATTGTCGGTACAAGTTAAAGATATTGCTCTTGTGTTCTCCACCAATAACTTTGAGATGAAAATAAGCTTTTGCCTGAAATGTTTGATAAAGTAGAAAATTTGACGCAATAGACCCAGTACTAATGGATGCATTAGTAGATCCTTTGATAGCTGCAATCTATTGGGTACCAAAACAATGGGGTAGGGGTATTTAATAATTTCCTGAATATGACACCTTACTAAACTTTGCCCCATTGGTGATTGCACAGTGGACTTTTGGTTGAGTATTGATTGCAGGCACTATTTCATCGGTGTTGTATTCGCTTAACTTTATCGATCATTGTGGTCATGTACAGACTGGAATAGGCATGTATAATAAAGTTTTGATCACAGCCAAAGTTTTAAGTGAAAGTTGAGTTTGTGCCATGAACATATAGGAACGTGTGTTTGTGTGCTACCTATAGACTGCAATGTTCGATAAGTGACACCGTTCGTTGATCCATGTTGGTGCGTATCAGATTTAACGTGCTGAGAACACGGAGGCAGAGAGAGGAGACGTTGATGTTGACTGTACTCTGACTCTACTCTGACTGACTATACAACATAAATTACATGGATATATACAGAAATGATACGATCGAAAATTAACTGAACTATACCTACGTAAGGAAGTTAGCGGAAGGGGAGGTTAGTTGTGAAGTAGAGATGAATAGACAAAAGAGATGGCAAGATGATGTGACGTGTAGTGGTTGTTTGTTTGTGTTGAATTAGAGGTGTGAATGCATGACTGGCCAGATTTGCGGAAATTGAATATGAATGAATGGATGAGAAGGAAAAGTTGTCGAGATGAAAAATGGCCTAAGCTAAGATGTTTACGTTCACTACAAACAGTTGCTTCACTACAAGGGTGAATGAAATCGAGCGACATGTACTGGTGAGCCAGCCGTTTTTGAAAGTGCTGATCATTCGTGCAACTTATTTGTAGGGTTTCGTAATCAACTTTCGAGAGCGTTTGGTCGGCGTTGAAGGTTACTGCATACAGTAACCACAATCCATCTTTATTTTTTTAAGTAGTTCATCTTGCACGTTAAAGGTAACTTGCATAGTATGAAAACGACCTAACTAAGCAGCTGATTAACGGCAGAAGTAAATTAATAAGCGTTGTGTTGTTAATGTTATTGTTTGTCAAGCGACCCGATAGTGAGTTACTTTTCGAGGATGTCATATTTACGGTGGCCCATACAGGTCAAACACAATACACTTATCAAAAACACAATACACTTATAGAAAACACAATACATTTATCGAAAACAAGATACATTTATTGAAAACACAATACATTTATCGAAAACACAATACATTTACCGAAAACACAATACATTTATCGAAAACAAGATACAGTTATCGAAAACACAATACATTTATGGAAAACACAATACATTTACCGAAAACACAATACATTTATCGAAAACACAATACATTTATCGAAAACACAATACATTTATGGAAAACACAATACATTTACCGAAAACACAATACATTTATCGAAAGCAAGATAAATTTATGGAAAACACAATACATTTACCGAAAACACAATACATTTATCGAAAACACTATACACTTATAGAAAACAAAATACATTTATCGGAAACACAATACATTTATCGAAAACACAATAAATTTTTCGAAAACACAATACACTTGTGGAAATCATAACACGCGCTTGCATAGGATTATTCAACATTAGGAAACAGCACAGTTCAGAGCCAGATGAGGAGAGACTTTATTCCTATCCTACGGAATGGTACCAATGTCAGCCACTGTCACTTCACAACTGGACATCACCTTTCCTTACATCATCCCTGTCATCACTTCATACAGCTCGGGTCATTCCTTTGCTTTTGTTTATCTAGTCTACCCATCCTTCTTTTTATAGTTATTCAGTAATTCTTATGTAATGTTTCATCATGAGTATTTGTGTATGTATGAGTGCAGTTCAATGTTAGTCAGTAGAACAGTTCGTTAATACAATCGCGTATCTCTGGCTCAGTGTTCGCTGCATGCTAAACCACACTACATCAGCTTCCAACATCAACGAAGAAAAGTCTAGTCGCACTAAGTGTTTTGCCCGTTTCAGAAATATTTCCATGAATCGCCACAAATCGTATAATTCCTTTTTTATTCGCTATTTCTGTGGCGGGTACTACGCCGTTGACCTTCAATTTTTGTCTATGCGGAGTGTTGTCCCTGCGTACCTAACTATACCTACCTCAATCAATTGTAATGTCAATCAATTTAATCGAACTAACTTCTATAGTATAAGAAACTATCAAAACACTTAGAATTTTATGTTTCTAAAATAACCCCCACCCACACCGCCACCCTTATTTGCACCCCTTGGGTTTGGAAATTGAATCTTATTTTCGATAAATGTATTGTGTTTTCGATAAGTGTATTGCGTTTTCGATAAGTGTATTGTGTTTTCAATAAGTGTATTGTGTTTTCGATAACTGTATCTTGTTTTCGATAACTGTATCTTGTTTTCGATAAATGTATTGTGTTTTCGATAAATGTTTTGTGTTTTCTATAAATGTATTGTGTTTTCGATAAATGTATTGTGTTTTCGATAAGTGTATTGTGTTTTCGATAACTGTATCTTGTTTTCGATAAATGTATTGTGTTTTCTATAAGTGTATTGTGTTTTTGATAAATGTATTGTGTTTGACCTGTATGGGCCACCGTACATATTTGGAGCCCCCTTCTTGTTCATGGGATAGGGATCCGTTTCCTTATCTTATCCGCGCTGCTCCCCTTTTCAGGAAGCGTGATGGAGAGATGCCCCCTCAAAAAGTACAGTGATCCCTCGTTTGTCACGACGATAGGCAAAATCCGTGATGCAGTAACCATTATTCTTTATAATTATTAGATATATATTGTAAGGCTTTAAACCCCCTCACCATACATTTTATACACTTTTCTTAGACATCTAGTCACATCTCAGTTTTGGTTAAGCACACTCAAAGTTCAAACCTATGTAGATTTTAAACAAATGAGGACATCATTATACATTGAGGCCAGAGATCTGGACGCAGAACGCTATTCGCATTCATACACAGAATGCAAAATTGCACTAGACAACCCTGGGAAACTGCGAGACCGCGAGTTTACAATCTACAGATAATGCCATTTAATCACCTATTTTATTAGTACATTAGGCATAGAGGGAACCCCATTTGATAAGAAAAGGACAGGAGCAGTTCTGTGAAATAGGCCGTGTTGGTCATTGCTTACCACAAAAATACATCATTTATGATCGATGATGGCAGCTTACCATTCAACTTTCAGAAGTTAATTTCCCCTAGAAGAAGAAATTCTCAACAGTTGGGGAACATGATGTAATGCGAGGAATCATATGAACAACTTAATAGAAATCTCAAGCATAATTTCAACGTCAAAAAATGTATATCAAGTGCAACATAGGCCCAGATTATACCTTCAGCTGCATCCAAGCAGCCAAGTTAATCTATAATGTGCTTAGTAGTAGAACAAAGAAGCTGGGTTAGTAGGGAATTTTGCAAATGTAGTCAGGGAATCAAGGGAAAATCATGGAATTTCACAGGCAAAACCCACTGGGTACACTGTAATCAGTTTTCATAGCTACTGACGTCAAATGCTAACTTCGAACTGCATTATGTTCCACGGGAGAGAATGCTCATTAGGGAATTATTGCTGCCTGTAATCCCGTCACAAGCGCTATTAGTGATTTAATAATCTAGAAGTATGTTCTCCTTGTAGGCAAATTCGAATTCTAAATAATTGGCATGCATTTGTGAAGTGGAAGAATGGTAATCTTTCATCAAGATTAATTCAAGGTATGAAAGTTGCGCCATTCCTTGAATCATATGTGCAGTGCGAATAAGCTTGAAAATTCTGCTAATAGATGACTTATCGTGATAAACCATACGAGAAGTATCAAGAGGTTTGTCAATTGAAGATACGTACGCGAGTGAATCCTTTTCTAGCTTTTCGATAATTTCTGATATTTTACCGCACTTCTCTCCTTTAACAAACTATTGGAGTTTGCACGTTTATTTGCCAACAATTGTACACAGAGTATATTCAAAGCACCTTAGAGCAAATTATTTCATACAGTCATGCTAAAACTAGCAAACGTGGCTTAGTCAACATATTTGGAAAGTGGGATAATGTGTAAGGCTGCATTTACCATTGTGCCAAACTGGACTCAGGGTTCCCTGAAAGTCTTAAAATTAGAGGTCCCCTGTTGAAACTTGGAAAGCCCTATGCAGTACTACTGAAGTCAGTCTTTTGTTCAAGTTAACTTTTGCAGACAATACAATGGCCTTATTGTTTTATGATAGTTGAACTAACAGGCAAATAAAGTTAAATAAAAACAACATATCTTGGCAGCTAATCACATGGTAAAAATTTTTTGATGTAAGGACTTTAGTCAATTTTTGGTCCAGGGTCCCTGCAGATGTAACTGTTGCCCAGATAATGCTCCAAGTAATCTTTAAAATTCACGTAGATCCAATGTATGCTCCGAATCCCTTTTTTGCAATCGAACCATCAGTCCGGAATTTGACATATATGTGACTCCCTGAAGCGAAGTAATTTTTGTATTTTCCACTTGTACCACTCACAATAGCAATTAATGGCGAAGAAGCTGAAGATCCATCCCTAAAAGGAAAATTTTATCAAATAGGTGATATTCTTATACGGGTGGTACTGCGTTTAAAAACAACCGATATCATGATGTTAGGAATAAATACCAGGGACACTACTTGCATCAAAAAGCGACAGCATTTTTTTAACAAACTACCTTTCCTCATCTCATGCTCACTTCTTGAGCTAAGATTTGAAATGGTCTAACTCGCTTAAGCTCCTACCTTCACTAGGGCGTGGGTGGCGTTATACATCCCTCCCCAGACAAAAACTCTGTCGTCGGATAAATCATCTAACTTCCCATTTGTGTTGGGAAACTACTTTGATATTTTGTATTTTAGGAGCCAAAGAAGAAGAATTAGGTGATGTGATGTAGCAGCTCATTAATTTGTCACATTTATGTATTCATAGAATTTGCCTACAAATTGAACTCACAATAAGTAAAAAAAATCACAAAACTTATTTAAAGTTGGTTACATATATAGCTTATAATACTAAGTAATACCAACTATCTAATTGAGAGAAAAACAAAACCAAATTAACAGCAAATAATGCATGTACAGTTCATGCCATCCGAGCTACGTATTTTCTCTTTAAATATCTCAAGAGAAGGTGACAAGAAAATGTTCTTCAATCATGAAAACCACCACTAATGTTCATCAACAAATGTTAGACCCTACACCTCACGGAAAAGCTGTAGTAAGAGCCCTGAGCTCACCTCAGTTCAACTTTGTCACAGCAGCTTTCAGTCTGAAAGTCAAAGAAGTATATCACCAGTCGACCACTGGGGACGCTGAGTGTCCATGTTTGTGAATGGCTGTTCGGGTAATTAGATGGATAGTTTTGCGATGTCAAAGAAGAGGTGTGCACTGAAATCATATGATATTTGTTGGTAAGTAACGATCACAAAATATATGTTTGCAAGCCGTATGAACCATGAAATGGGCAAAGGAAATAGAACTCTTCAAGATGCAACCGGCGTGGTAGTCCTTGTATACCATAAGTCTCTCAATCAAATCTTATAATTTAGTCTTGTATTAAAGCATTGCCCTACTGCTCGAAGAAGCGGGAAAAATCTTTAGCATACAAAGAATTCATCTCTTTCTCTCTTTCTCTCTACTTGATAATAATAATGAAAATATTTAAACAGGGTAACCTCTTCAGCACATGAAGTGCTGTTATCAATGAGGGCCCTGTGTCTAAAACTATGATATATTACAGTAAAGCTTTATAACATAGGAATATAATGATTATATTATGATTATGCACCTCTTTCTGCTAAATATCAGTATAGAATCTGCAGTTAGTGCTACATGGGGAAATTTTCATAGTAACTTGCGCTGCAACGGCAAATGAAAGAATTGCATAGCGTTTTTGTAAATGGTGTTGCAAGTAGCAACGATCTGTTCAACTCACAAGGATGTCTGCAACTTTCAATAACTGACGCCATTTTTAGTAATGAGGTTATGAGTTGTAAAACCCGAAATTACACTGTGCAATGGCTATAAAACTGTTCTCAATCGTTGTAAATAGTAGAGCAGAGTTCTGCTGCAGGCAACCTATATGAGAACAAAATGGACAGGGTCGCATTGGCAGGAATGATATCTTAACCCCGTGTAACACTAGCTTACGGAATGCTATGTCGCATTCAAAAGTTGACCACATTCAAGGGAGGCTCTAACAGGGGCGAAACAGCTAGGTGGTGTGCCGCCCAGTACCCCCTAATCATTAAGAAAAGGGAACTTTTGGACAAGATTTTGGCTGCTCTTACATTAGTCGGGCAATTCTGGAAAATTTGTTTTATATCACTCCTTCATTTTAACTTTTCTCATTAGCATATTGCTAAGTTTGCGGAAAATGAACAGAAGCGAGTGTTTCAGCAAGTTTAACCCTTGTCGTTATGACTCAGTATTCATTTTTCTAGAAAGGCATGCCCTTTCAGCAAGCTACGCCCTTTCATCACCCGTCTATTCTTTGCAGCTCCCAAATGGATGCGATCAGGTTTCGCTCCTATGCTTAAAAGCCCTTATCTTTATCCCAATTTTGGCTGGGTTAGATTCATGTCAAGCATGCGAGGAAACATTCAAGATGTAGATTGAATTAGCACTAAATTATTTTGAATCCGAAGGTCAAATATAATCATTTAGTACGTACGCACCAAAATAGCAAAAATTTGATCCCCACTCCTCCCTCGTCCACAAATGTCATGGTTCTCAGGACTCCTTTCACAAAAATTCTCTAATTTTTCCAGGTTTTCCAGACTACTTTTTTCAAAATTCTCTGACTTTTCCCACTTTTTTCCTAACAGTTTTCGATAGACCAAGGAACTTAATTGACATATGTACAGACAAAGAAGGAGCAAAAACAATGAGCTTGTGGAAAAATTGCCTTAACAGACAAAAAATTTCCCGATTTTTCCATGTTTTCCGGGTTTTCCCAGATTCTCCAGGCTCCAGTATCTCAACTTTAATTCCCTGACTTTTCCAGGTTTTCTGGGGTTTTCAGACTTCTGAGAGCCCTGTTTGTACGCTTATTTGGAATCTCCCTTCTTGCGTACATACTTCTACCCTCATGGTCCCCTTCAATCTCTAGGGGACATTTTAGACATCGTTTACATAAAATATGCTATTCAATGATTAACGCCTGACTGAAGATCCCAAGTGGTATGCAAATAAGTAGAATTAGTGCCGATTGTTAATTGTTTTGCTACCACGACTAGTGATGTGCAGAAACACTTTCGTTGATAGAAACGATGGAACCATTGAAAAGTTGAAATCTTCTTGCAAATGAGGGCATTAAAGAATACATGTGCAAAAGGCTGTTAGTTTTCATTTTGCGTACTTACTTGGAGGTGTCAACTCCCCTCATTCTTGTACTTAATTGACCCCCCCTCCCCTTAGTGTGTACGTATTAAATAAATGACACTGGATTGAAAGATCCTTATTGCAGACGACTGTTACAACTTGGCATTTAAAAGTTGAAAAGACTCACAAATATCACACACGTGTCCCAGGTACCCTGATGGACAAGCGCATTTGTAGAAGGCTGCGACTTTGACACATGTGGCTCCATTAGTGCAAGGGTTGCTGTCGCACGAATTGAAAGCTGTACAATATAAAGGAAATATCATCAAGACAAGGATATATTTCAATTGAAAGAAAAAGTCAAGGGAAACTGATGAAATCTTGGAGATGAGTTACTCAGGAGAAACCAATTCTACATGAGATGTCATATAACTGAGGGAGATCCATGCCGGATGGAACCATAGATGGAACTGACCGTGCAGTCATGTGTAGCCAATAGCAATTATGCCTCAAACGGAGCAATTCCCATCGGACATACGAACAACGGTTGCCTACCTTTGCAAGAGTATTGATCTGCAATACTAGGACTGCATGTCTCTACGCATTCATAGCCTGCTTCGCAAGTATCAGGCTGACATCTTGAAGTTCCCTGCGCGATAATTGCATGGATATTGGTTTAAATGCTGGATAAAATAGCCATGACGGTTATGATACAATCAGCAAAAAGGCAAGCATATAGCATTTTCAATAGCATTAGTCACAATCAGATGATATTGACTTCTCATTTAAGTCACTTTCACGTATTTTCATTCTTGGTTTATTATGAGCACCTGCCTAATAAGTAAATCTAATTCTTGATGATATACAGAGTTGGACAAGGAGGGTGTTATTTTGTAAGGAAATGCTCTCATTACTTATCGTAAATCTTGCGAAAATGGAATCGCAGAAATGAAGATTCTGATTAATTCTGTCTTAACTTTAGTTCATTGTGTGTAGTTTGGGTCTATTTTGCTGTGCTGAATTTTATTGAACAGCTTATATACACTTACATTTGAAAGTATTGCACGACCGTAAGAAAATGGCTGCTAACGGCAGTCAGGGGTCTAGTCCACAAAATTTACATAACAAAAGTGTCACACTGTAAGGGCTTCTGCCATTTTATTTTAGGCGGGAAAAGATTCGTGAGTTTTCCAAGTTTCGAAGTAGAACAAACTGTGAAACAATATTGTTTTTTCGTGGACAAATTCGCAAGATGTTGAAGCAGTGTTATCAAAAGTATGGGCAATGACTGTTTGCAGTAACTATAACAAATTTCGGCAGAATGAAGCATATTTTAATGCAGAAATGTGATATTCCGGCATTTCAAGATGAAAATGTTTCAGGCCTAGCATTCGAAGTGAATATCTGGTATATTAGCTTTTGCAATTTAGAGCGAAAAGGCTTTAGTTCACTGAGCTGTTTCAACTGAGTTGATCTCGGAGATTCTACATGTCCATTGAAATAAGCTGCAAATTTAATAAACTAAAAATAAGAATTATCCAAAGAGCTCTGTTGGCATATATGACACGTTTGATAGTAAAAATTAGTATTAACAGCAAGTGTAAGGCCTATGTTCTTGTAGAAACGAAGAAAATGGAAGCTTGCCAAAATGACATTCCCATTGGCATTATAATGAATCATTCGCCTAAACTCTCCAGTGATCTAAAATAATATTATTCTGGCCGGAGCAGACCAATTTAGCAAAAACTTTTCCACTATCATCAGGCTTAGTAAATTCGGGCTCTAAAAGTACTGAAACATCACACCCTTTCTTCAGAAGATGAGTGTCTCTACACTATTTTGTTACGTCACCTTCAAAATAAATGCCCAACCATTACCATTTAATTAACGGCACTCTTTCAGCACGATTCCCTATACTTCTGTCAAAATATCTCACTTGTACCATAAAGTTAGTTTTACTTCAAAGCTGAGGAAACAAAGAATATTTTCTCACCACTAAATATGGTTAGTGAACATTATGAACTGCCAAAATCATGTTAATAAATTGTCAAGAGCGGCCTCTTGGCGACTTTTAGCCGCCGCTTTTAGCAGGTGGTGCAATACGTGCTTTTTGAGTGCACTCTAGCTTTGATTTGAAAAGTTACAATCAAAGTCGCACAAAGTGCTAAAGTACACGGTAGTATTTTTGCATTAAACAAGTAGACATGTGCATAATGATCCTATCCTTATCTACTTATTTTAGGCTTCAACAAAATCTCTAACTAGAGTTTGAAACCGATGCACATATTACTTTCAGCGAATTGAATCAAAGATTCAACTGTGTAAAGATGGACCATTGTTTCTCTAGGCATACAAGTAAAGGTGAGCTTCAAGAAATTTTGCTGGTATATTGTGGTCATTGTAGGGTTAGACATTTCCAAAGCAGGTAGCTAGCATTGTAACATATATAACTTTCAATATTTATATTTATACATATAATGTAACAGGATCTTGACCAGAGAAATTTTCTAGCTTTCCGTTCTACGATATATATATATATATATATATATATATATATATATATATATATATATGTTGATATATTTACATATGAAACGTAATATACACACACATGCGCGTGCACACAGAACTGCACAAATCACTATTGTTATTCTTACCTGTTGCAATGGTTCATAGTACATCCATCCAGGTGAACTTTGGATGTCATTACTAGTCAAATCAATCTTTTCTACGTTCAATAATTGACAGTTTTTCCCTGCTGCTGTAGCTGACGTCTTCTTGTAAATCACAGATCTGCACCCATTTGTTTTTATACAGCTCCTTGCACAATGTGGAAGCAATTGCGCATTAACTGTTGCATTGAGTTTTGATGAACTTTCTTTCACCATAAAATTCGTCCCATTTGCTTTGAACGTGGCTTCATTACGGCAACTCATGCGATTGACTTTGTTAGGTGAAACTTTGCCGGAATATACTAACGGACATGCTTGTGCCATGAGGACCACTATGTTGACGATCTGGTTCCAGGGCATATCTGTGCTTCCTGTTTAAGGGAATAAGCAGTCAGATTCCCAATTTTTCGATGTAGGTGGCAGGTAGTTGAATGATCTCATAGATTTTTATAAGTTGTATGTAGAGTCGGTTAATGCCAAATCAAGCTGTTTTACTGCAAAGAAACAGATTGCTATTCTAGTTATTTTATGGAGGAAAGACAAGAGAACTTTATCACATTCAATTTATTTTAGCTGGCACAGGAGTCTCTGTGAACGTATTTACATATTACTTACATATATGGAATTAGAAAGCACGTGAGCTCTAACGCAAGCGGGAGCTCGCGATCTTTCAAAAAAGGTGCCTGTAAAATATTATTGATAAGTGTGCGTCTTAGTACGTTTGCAGTTCTTTTTACTAAAAAGAACTGCAAACATACTGAGATGCACACTTAACAAAAAATATCAAAATCACTGCTACTTTTCACCGAGTGGATAGACCAGCTATAATTCTATCGTATCTTTTATTTATTTGCTTACTAGTAAACTCGATCTCAGTGCCACTAAAAAGTGACACTTCTGTTGGCCATAACCATTTTAAGAGCAGTAATCAAATGGGGCCTTGTCCTGTTTGGTGTAGCATTGTCTGACTGGACATTGACAACGTAAATATTTACAATAAGCAAAACTGTTATAAGAGCCGAAATATTACTTTGTATGTTGATGATCTAAGCATCTGGTTCTCGAACAGAGAGTACTAGTATTAGTACATACACGCATTAATATAGCGATCTTACTTCTTTACTAATGTATGTAAAGTGGAGGGCCCCCTCTAAACTCAGAATCATAGCTATAGGATGATCTTCCTTAATTATCTGAAATATTGAACTGTAATATGAATTATGAGGCTCTTTATAAAGATCTCTAACAACCAACAAAAACCAGTTACACGCAACTAATCTGTTACTTAATGTTGTAAAAGAAGAGGCATTGATAGCTGATACGAAACCAAAAAAGCTTTGTTAACCTATATTTAGTGTTTTTGACACAATCTTTATCCAGATAGCGCTTCCCAATGATATTAGATATTTTGGAACACGACTGAGCGGTAATATTGATAATTTTTCGAATTAGACTTAACAATTATAAAGCGTTCAAGTTATATATTCTCTCGTGCTTCTTAGAACTTTGAATTTCCAGACAACTATATTAGTCTTTTCTTTCTTTCTCATGATACTCTGAGACCCTTGAGGCTAGCTTGAGTATATAACATGGCGTCATACGCAATGGTGGCATACAATTAAGGAATGTCTTTCGCAAGAATTTCCAAGTGCGACAGAATACGGTGAAGTTGAATCAGTGTATGCTAATAGGTGAAATGCGGACCACGCTGGAACGGTCAATATAAGTGAATACAAAACCATAATAGCGGTACAGGTACTTTTCCAGGCTGGTGTCATTTGATAGTGATAACATAGGCAAATTTGCTACGACAGTCATGAGTTGATGATAAGTTGGCTAACGCTTACAGGTACTTAACAAGCATTTTCCAAATATCTATAGAAACTCCTCTGCAGAAAGAGAATGGTTTGCTAAATAATTCTAAATTTTCTACGATTTGCAATTTTGCTTTGCACCATTACAAATTTCTTTCAGCACGTTTCAAAATAGTAACTTTCCAAGGTAGTTATTTATCACCGTTTTAAGGTCAATCTTTCTTGAAATTTTGGTATCATTTAATGTGTACTATACTTTTATCATTAAAAAATTATTTAACATAACAGCTTATCTGCTAAATAGCTTGAACATCTTCAGTGTCTTCTAAAATGGACTTAAGCATTAATCGTCTATGCCAAAATTAAGGATGAACAGGATTATAACTGGCTTTCAATATCCAATCTAAAAACATGACAGAGCTTTAATGATATAAAAGTGATAAATGATCGTTGCTACGACAATTTAAGAGGTAAATTTTTTGGCACTAAGATATATCCAGTCACTCTACTAAAATCATACCTGACGCTGGTATCCAAAAGTAAAACCTAGAATACGCAGACAAAAGTGTTACTTTACTCTGGTGCTAAAACATGTACTAAAATCTAGTTGACATCAGAATGAGTTCTACGATCGCAGCATTCAAAAGCAGGTTTAAGATGCGCTTTCATAGATAATGCACGATTCCAAATAAGAATAGCATATATGTTGTTTAAATTCTATTTACAAGAGTGCTATTTGGTATTGGCTTACTCTTAAAATGCTAATATGTTCCTAACTTGGCACGTCACTTGCAGAAAACTTTAACCACTAACCGAAACGAGCCTGCCACCAGAGTTTCATACAGTAATAGCCCGCGCGTAAGAACCAGGGTTTTATGAATCTGCTAGGCTAAAAATTTCATTTCAAGCCTCCTACACATAAGAACCTATTTAGGCTAAAATTCTTAGCTAGGTTCTTGTCAGTGGGGTTGTTACTTAAGAAACTTTACATTACTCTTTCTTTCAAGCCTAAGTATCAAATTTTATGTGCTTGCCATTCAAAATAATTGCCAAGTATCTGCAAGTGCTGTACTCTACTACAGTACATATCTTTTACTAAGAAGCAAGCACAGAAAAGCATGATGCTGAAATCAAGCTGTAATTAAGAAATACAGGCAGGCTGAGCTTTAAAGCATTGCTTTAACTTGCCTGTATGCCACCCAAGCTGTCGAGTGGAATTCAAACCGCGTACAGCCTGGTTGCGATGTAGAGGTGCACACAACTACATTAGCCTTTTATACTATTCTGCAGGTTTATTGCACAACGTATCCTTATTCTCATAATAGTTTGCCAATTACCATTCAATGAAAACAATTTAACGCAACCGAACCATTATCATCCCATAAACTTATAAATCACTAGACTTGCGAGTGTACACAACTTAGGAATCAATTAAAAAAGTGCATATGATCCAGTTCTTCAATTACATGTGATAGTATTGAGCCGATATCTATCATAATTGGAAAGATAATAACTTTGTGTTATAAACAGTATTATAAATGTAGTGTAATATAATAAGTAACAAAATAAAATACATTATATCGTATCGTATATTACAATGAAATATGCTGAAGTATAATTCAAATACTACCGCTTTGTCGGTGAATTCAGTGAATTTTTTCCATGAATAGGATTCTCAATATATTGCTTGCCTCGAAGGTCTGGTTGGTTGACTGTGCATAGTTCAATCTCATCCAATGAAAATAGCCTTGATCATAGAGAAGAACACAACTTTTTCCCTTTGTTCGAGTAGCTGAATGTTATTATTACAGAACAATCGGTAGTTAACGCATGTGAATGTGCAGTTCCTTCTAATGATTTATTCAGACTTGTGGTTAATCGTCGTGTCTCTATTCGATTTCACTTAGAATCACCTTAGCTACAATTAAAGCTGACTCGTCAGTTGTGAGATAAGGATGTATAATTATGGCTAAAATAGATATTGTCTTACGATTGAACCAGGCTTCTCTTGTATTGTCTTATACGTAGAAGCCTGGAATAGATACATGTAGCAACTACCTGTATGATACACGGGATCAAATTCATGCCATGGTATGGAAAGTACTTAGAGAATTGAGCTTTGACTTGTTTAGCCCACCCAACTATGTGTCATAAAGCAGGAGATGTTGCATCATTACACCTTTTTTGTGAAAGATTTTTTGCCCAATTTTGAAGCTTTCTTAGCTTTTTCATTATTCCAGTACTGAAACTGTCTAACGAATTTCACAGAGAGACTATTCAAATAAATGTGTGTAAAAGACAGACAGACAAACACAACACTGCAATACATAGATTTTTCATAAGAAAGCTATGCAAATTAAACAAAAAAGACGATGGGCTTGCGTTAAGATTTTATTTTCAAGCTTGTATTAACTTGCGAACTTTCTTAGATCTCAGATAACCAAAAAAGATATCATTTTAATCATTGACAAATCCAATGACTATTCTAATGGTTACATTTTGACAAATCCAGTATGACTAATCCAGTGGACGTTTCGACTCAGCCTTGAGTCATCCTCAGTAAAGAGAAGAGGGGAGAAGGGAAATGGACGAGAAGTTTCGTCACCGAGCCCATCGTCCATTATAGATCATGTTAAAAAAACAGGTCACACTGCTTCTATTGATGATTTTCGCGTAATTAGTAAAACCAGTAATTCATACGATCTACTCATACACAAGAGCCTCCTCATTCAAAGAGATAGGCCCTCCCTTAATTCCCAGCAGCCCTCCATTTCTATTGTTCTTTTCTAATTTCCTGCTGTCCACTTGCTGCTCTTCTACCTGTACAATTCTTTTCATCCTTCTGGGTATTTCTATTCAACTCTCTACAATACTTTTTCCTACTGTTTTTCTTACTGTTGCTTCCTTACTATACTTTTTCCTCCTGTTTTTTTCCATTCACACATCACGTGGGTTTTTATCCACGCATTGTGCTTACCCCTTTATATTATCCCTTCTCCCCTGTTCTCTTTACTGAGGATGACTCAAGGCTGAGTCGAAACGTCTACTGGATTAGTCATACTGGATTTGTCAAAATGTAACCACTGGAATAGTCATTGGATTTGTCAATAATTAAAATGATATCTTTCTGTCGTCGTCCTGATTTTTAAGTTCATATCAAAGCTGCGACTTCCAGCTCATACTCGGAGATCCAGTACTGAACTTCCTTAACTTTTTTGAGCAGCTTAGCACTGCTTTCCTATAAAGCACTTTCTTATCAAGAGAGATGTATGCTATATCATTGATTTATTAGTATCTGCAACAATGCATGTTGTTGTCTTTTAAAGCACCACAAAGAAAGCTCTTTGATCAATAGAAAAATCCTTTAAAAGATGTCAAATACAGAAAATATTTCCTGTGCACGATATTTTAGAGAAAAATACTCAATTGGAACCTGCTTCATGGAAAAGTCCTAGCAATAACTTTTTATTGTCGAGATAAGTTTAAGAGCATTTCCGTGGATTGGGAAAACAATTGAGCTAGAAACAAAGGCCTCTGTTCCAAAATCAAGGCTGTCACGTTCAAACTGAGAAGAAAATATTATAGAATTATAAATTTATGCTGCTTAAAAAGGAACACGCCTACAACAGTTTGTAATCGAAGTTATCATAGCATTCTTTACCTGAATCGTCAGAGATAGACGTTGATGATTATAAAGCTATAAACAATAAGGCATTATCATAGCTAATGACTAGTCCTACACTCCCAGACCTGCCTTTAGACGAAGGGTTCTTGACAAGAACAAAAAATTAGTGATATAAAAATACTGAGACTTTAACTCATTTTGTTTAAGCATATTTATTTTAAGTCAGAAATTCAGAAAAAGATGGATAAACCTATGTGATATTGCAATTTGCAAAATCTTGAAATATTTTGGATGCTGTTAAACTTTTACTGTCTAAGGTGCTGAAACCTTTGCATTAATATAAAGAGTAACGTACGTGATATCTCCTGCAGACACCACACTCTAGAGTTGAGTAAATATGAGGATACTGAAGTTGACTAGAGGAGCAACTTTTATACTCCATGTGAAGTCCAGGAGCTGAATTCTTTTTGCAGAGTAATGCAGGTTTTTTCTTTGTCAAGAGATTACTTCCCGACAATAAGGAGTGTGCCAGACAAGTTATGTAAGAATCATTTATAAATTGATTAATTAATTTAGATGAGCATTAACCACCATCGTCATAGTGGCAAAACCAGAGTAATCCATTATTCATCATCTCTATGCAATTTAAAAATCTTTACTAGAAGCATTAAAGAAGAAATTAAAAGAAATATTAGAAAGGAATTTAGTTATCACTATTATTTTATATTTTATTATTTTTATTAAAGGAAATTGAATAGAGTAAATTAGCAGTTGTTCTTATTAAGGAAATGTAGGGAACCAATACATGCTGTAACAGGAAATCATTCACGGTGATTTGGTATAGTTTATTCAAACTTCAGAGAATTGATGACCATCCTAGGTGAATCTGAGGATATACTTCCGGAAGAGATCTTCAACGTAGAGCGTCAAGTCGGATATATTTTAGTCCTGCGTCTTTGCGCAGAACAATGCTGCAAGTAAATTTGGCGCTACTCTGTGGCATAGTGATCATTGAAGTCAACACTATTAAGTGGCATTTCATATACTTAATCATTAACTTGCTACTCTTTCTGCCTTTACTTCAAACCTTTATGTCCTACTCCTGGCATTTCTGGCCTAGAGAAAACTGCGCAATTCATGCTTGTGCCGCAGAAAATATTGCGGACGGCAAATCTTCGACGCACGCTTAACGTCAGATTCATCTTGAGTGATTATATCAAACTCATCAGAAGGATATTACCGCAGCTAAGCACAAGCTCTTAAACTGGTGCTTGGAAATAGATCTCTTAATAACAACCGCTTTGAATTATGACATAATTTCGAGGCCTACAGTTGTCGTATTCCGATATCATTAACTTAAGTGGAAAACTCCGAAAAATAATAAAAGACTTCAGTATTCAGTACGTTCTTTGATATTCAGTTTGCAACATCGCGTAATATTTTGGGTGAATTTGGCATATTGCTATCTAAGCTGTAAATGCCATTCACTGACAACTGTAGTAACACCCTTGATGTCTTCTTCACAAGCTATATGGTTGAGTAATGATGTAGGGACGCTGGGGTTAACTAGCGGAAGAGCATTCATAGTTTGTCCGAAGCTGAATGCTTTTTCTGGGATATGTAGATATTTCAGTGGTCAAGAGGTAATTTCCGCGCAAAATAATGTTTCCAGGCAAGTTATGTACTCTTGAGTCCCAAATAAACGTCCCCCCGTATATTAACTTTTTGAAAAAATCCACTCAGGAAGATCTCCTTATTCCAGACCCCCCTGTTTACTATTTTTGTATCTGTACTTCGCTTGGGTAGCAAGTAATATGAGAAACGCATGTTTTTCACTTTGTTTACAGTTGAAATAAGTTATGAAACTCATCCATAGCTATTATAATTGGAGAAATTTCCCATTCACCCCGCTTATTCCAACCACCCCGCTTAATAAGTTTTTAAGAAACTTTCAACGCCCTACTATTCCAACTCACCGTCTATTCGGGACTTAATAAGAGCAGCAATCATTCATAAACTGATTAATAAGTCAGGCAAAAACTAATCAACAACGTCATTGTGGTGAAGCCAATGTGATCCATTATTAATCATCTCTATGCACTCTGCGAGTTTTTATCAGAAGAATCAGAAAGAAAAGAAATTTAAAAATGGAAAGAAAATTCAATAAAGAAATTTGCTGGTAGATCATAATAAGGATTCATATAGTAGAACTTCTTCTTGTTCAGGGAAACTATCCTGAATAACTCTGCGCATAGAACTCCAGAATTAAAATGAGTATTGCTTTTACATCATCCTTTCTACCGAAAAGGAATGAAAGCGTACTATGTTGGATAGGCTGTGTTGGTCATGTTTAACTATTAATACATATCTCATTCATATCAAGGATGCCAAAGATGTCCATCTCTTATTCCTGATTCATATCAATGAAGTGCATCTATATGTGGAAAATTGCAAATCCATAATGTATGCTGATGATACGGTTTACCTGTTTCGTACATGTCACAAGCTGAGATAGAACGGGCAATCAACCATGATTCTAGTCTCCTACATAATTAGCTCTGTGATAATGTCTCATCTTTAATTCAAATCAAGGAAAAACCGAATTCATGATGTTTAGCACTGCAGCAAAGAGAAGAAAGACAGAGAACGAAACGATCATGTAAATAAATTCTAAGCCAATAAACAATACTCAGCTACAAATACCTTGGTATCCATCCAGATCAATCATTATATATATATATATATATATATATATATATATATATATATATATATATATATATATATATATATATATATATATATATATATATATATATATATATATATATATATATATATATATATATATATATATATATATATATATATATATATATATATATATATATATATATATATATATATATATATATATATATATATATATATATATAAAGTATCCAAAAAGTGCCAAATAGATTGAGCCTGTTGAGACGTATTCAACCCAATGCTTACCAAGTACGCATCCCTCAATCTGTATAAAGCAATGGTACAACCAGTGCTGACATACTATAGCACAGCATTCCTGCTCCTGTCACAAACAAACAAACAAACAGAAAGAAATTCGAACTGCTAGAGAACAGAGCTGCCAGGATTATGTATTGAGCACATTGTATGCAAGGAGGTCATATGTTTCGCTCGTTTTCCAATATATAGAACATGCCTTGTGCTGATTTTCTGTTCAAATGCGAGAATAAAGCTGCTCCTAAAGTATTTCATAACCTTTTACAGAAAAGTAACCACCAAAAAAGCTATCCTTACCTTTCTTCACTCATCTCCACTGATTAGGAACTTTAAAGATTTGTTAGATTTGCACCAAATACGCTCCTCTAGTTTCATAATGCCTGGATGTTCTTTGTCAATATTATCCTTACCCAGTGGCTCCCACACTTTTCGAATTATTTCGCATGACAGTCCCCTCTACACCATACTTTCTCGAAGTAGGGTCCCCTGGAGGGACAAATATATTGTATAACTATTCTACTTTTATGGAAAATAATTATCACTTTCATAGCAATCAGTATTATAGTAACTATGCAACCGGCATGTTTAATTTGTATTTCTAAAATCATAGTATGACGCATTATCGATATGCATGCTAATTTAGAGAAGATGCAGATTTACTGCAATGCTACAAAGTCTTGAGAGTTGGCTTTAAGTTGCATTCATAGTGTCCCTATATAGCCCATAAATCCGCTGTACTGAACTGATCCATCGGTTGTGAATTTGACATGCATGTAGTTCCCTGACGCAATGTAATTTTTGTATTTTCCATCTGTCCCACTGACAGTTGCAAGTACTGGCGAAGAACTTGAAGAGCCGTCTCTGCAAAATACATGAATTATTAATATTTGCTAAAATCATCATTCACACTGGTGACTTCTGTACGAGTTTTCTTGAAGTTTTAAATGTTAGCATCAGTACCTAGCTCTTCATGTGTCATCAGGTCTTCTCATAATGCTAGAAAATGATTGCTACCTGTATATCAAAAAAGTGTTCTTGCTCTAACCTACCTGCACAGTCAAATCCTACAATTGAGTAGTTGTCAGTATTTGGGAGCTTTTCAAGTCCAATTGGATGTAAAGGCCATAAAGAGGCCGTGGATGAATTATGGACCACCCCACTCTATAGATTAATCTTGAATCTAACAGTTAAGCCCAAATGCTAACTGTAAGAGCAGAGGCATTGTATATCAAGTTAAGTGCCAAGGATGCAATGGAAAGGGCAGGAACAACTGACTATATGCTGGAGAAACGGCAAGATGCTTAGGAGAAAAAATAGGTGGTTACTTAAAAAGTATGAAGCTATAGCTCCGTGCTTCACAAGCACATTTAGGAAGCACATGGGAGGATATGGACAAAATGTAGAGCGTAAAGTGATATCATCGTGTGGCAACGATGCAATGTTAAGACAAGTCACAGGATTGAAAATCCAATGCTCTACGCGAAAGGTCAACAAAGTTCGATAGGATGAGCTTAATAAACTTAACGAAAAGATCAAAATTTAATCTCACTGGGGAGGTTGCCGAAGGGCAATGAAAATTTTGAGACCTCAAACAAATGTGTGTGTTTATCACTTATGGTTTTTAACGTAGACACATTATAGCTATAAAGCTCCCTAAATACAATTTGTACTATAACACACGGGATCTTATCATATCATTGGCTCAAAGCACCAGTGATCGTAAACTTGTATCATGAATCTATCCACGTGTAATGACACTTATTCTACCACATTTTATGTTAATCATTGATATAGAATGCATTCATATCAGCTACAATAGTCCCAAAAAGTCCTGGAACACTTTGCACCTTTTGTATTCTGCAATGAACTTTCATTCTCCTCTCCCCCTGAAACAATGTTGGATTTTTGGAGAAGTTTATGCGATAATGGGAAAATTTCGCGTGCACGCCAACTTCAAGTGTATCACAAACGAATCAACATTATTCTAGGGGGAAAGGGGGTGCATGTTTGTAGCAAATATGACAATATGTAGAGGAAAGTGGTTTTTTTATCAGTTTCTTCTAAGTGTCCCAAGGACTTTTGGCGACCATTGTAGTTCGAGATTCAGATATATCTGTGATATCTATTTATGTCTTTTGGAAGATCTGTCATGCGTTCTTCTTTATATTATTCTCCATATTAGACATATTGTCATGTTAAAATCCAAAAGTCAAATTTCTATGTTAAATCACAGATGAATTACTGCTATTATACCAATGAAAGTTGAAATACTGATTATGTTCCTTAGAAATGAGGAGTGTTCAGAAGTGTAACTTCGAAACTGCTCGTGATAAGCTCACAAAATCGAAGAAAAGATCTCTGTCTAAAGTTCTCCCATTATTCTAATTAATTGAAAATACTTAAACATTCTGCCTTTCAACCTGCTAGCCTCAACTCATAGACGTGTTTCTTTCTAAAAGATATTGAAACAGGATAACTCACCTTAATTCAACTTTATCACAGCAGCCTTCAGTTTTAAAATCATAGAAGTACAGAACAAGTTGGCCACTTGGAACACTGAATGTCCATGAATTCGAATGGCTGCTTGGATAATCGGATGGGTAGTTTTGTGATGCGAAGGAAGAGCTATATACTGCAATCAGATCATACATTCTTGTATGGCAATATATATTTGTGAGATAAAATAAAAACAATACTTCACTATAGCTCGAAAAAGCGAGAATATTCTTTAAGCATACTGAAAAAACAACACTAATTTTTTCAAACTTATGATATCTGATCTTCCAAAATTGAAGGTTGTTATATCATGTTTCATATACTTTTCTTCATTGATTGTTATGATACAAGCTACCTTTCTGTTTGTTTTATCATCTTGTACTTGCTTTTTTGTTGCTTGACAAAGTTCTACAAATGTAATGTCACCCAAATTGGGGACCAGACGAAAGTGTGTCTTTTTCTACTTTGGGTGGAATACAGTTGTTTCAGTTTGTGTTGTTTTATGTTAATAATTGTTCCTTGATGACAAAAAATATCCGATATAATACTTAGTATAGGCAGAGTCTTACTACTTTTAGGTAACTTGCATTTGGCAAATTGAGAGTTCTTTTAAAACTTCATATTTTTATAACATGTCAACTAAATAGAATTATACGCCTCACTAAATTAGGTAACGTAAAACTGGCTGTCAGGTTTGCAAAATAGACGTTAATGTAAATAATAAGCAAAAAAATAACAATATAAGATAACAAAGGCAAAATAATAACAGTTCTCATATTTCTAATAAGTCGGGGTTTGTGCATGGCTTATTGCTGCAGCAGAAAAAATAGCAAGTACATCTAATAGTAGTATAGCTGCCACATATTTGAGGGCTCTGATGAGATTCATTTTCACCCAGTCTAATTGACCAATCATCATGCAGAATTCTGACCATATGTGCGTTCTACAGCTAAATTTGGGCCCATTTCGTATTATGATTGGTCAATGTGGCTGGGAGAAAATAGTGCTGATCAGAGCTCTCATACATTTGACAGCTATGCTTCTAATGGCAATGGTAATTAAAAATTATAATAAATGTAAAATGGCAAAGGAATCAAACTAAAAATGATCTATGAAGGGGAGTACATTGATAAATGACATACAAGTTTATGGCAAGTTGTTAGTATTTAGAAGGTCAGGGTTAGTCCAAGGCCTGTTACACATGCAAAATACGGTAGATGTATGTATGTATATACAAAATAGTGTATGTATATGTATGTATATACAAAATAGGTTGATCGGTTGATGCTAGTTGTTGGTTTTCTTACTATATAGTTTATGTGCTGTTTTTAATTCCTAGCACATATAAAAAAGACTCAAAAGATTTTCCAAAAATGCACGACGTGTTTAAAGATAGGCTTATAAGCTTGATAACATGATAGTCTGAGAACAGATTGAAAGTAAACTGAAGGCAATTTCCATGTTTCTTTACTGCGTTGATATTTAAGTTAGTTTCAAACCCTACAGTCAGCTCAGTGACATAAAGGGTAGCCTTACCAATGGAAGGAAGCATATTTGGATGTAGTCTATCTCTTGTTACGATATACAAGGAAAGAACTCAGGCAAGTCAACAAGTAGGGAGGAATTTCTGAGACATTGCAATGTAGAAGCGATAAAGCGTAGAGCTGAGTCACGTTTAAATGTGTAACGGCCATTTTTAAGGCATTACTTGCAGCCAGATACGATATAAAGAGGACTGTCAGATGAATGAAAGAGTTTCCATGTACATGACTGGCCAGTGCGTAATTGAGATGTCTTATAGAAAAGTTGAATCTATTCCTTGATAATTTCCTTTGCCCAGAGGGCCAGAAGGAGTTGAGGGAATTCATAGAATGCTGTAAGAGAAGTGAGACGATAAAAACCTTGAGGTGAGAGCTGTGACTGAAGCTTATATTATGTTGCTGGCGTACAGTTTTAGTTACATGCCTGGCACTATTGTATGCGTAACATTGAACATTCATACTACAATTGGCACTTTCCATAAAGGCTTGACATCATCGTTAATGGAGGATTTTAAAGAAGTACGTAAAGCCGTTTGACATTGGATGAATTTAACAGACAAAAGCTGCAGCTTTCATCCGAATTGGTAGTGAGGAAAGTTGATGCCACTTAAAGTGGCATTAATAGGGAGATCTAACCATTGACGTATGAACGTGATATTGAGAGTATCGAGATTTTGAATTACCCAAGTCTTTGCAGCATTAGCAGCTAGTAGAGTGCCAGTAGAGTTTTGAAGGAAACTAATTTACTTCTTGGTAGAACTGAAGAACCATCAATACTTTTCAGTGTATCAGAGGGGGTAGATTGTAGTTTTCCTTGTGAAACTTGTTGTCCATTTCGAAATCGAAATATCTCCTCAGCTATTTGAACTATAGTATTCACCTGATTTGAAAGTAAGTGCAATATTCTATTGACGAACAGCTTTGGTTCTTATTGAAGAGAGCGAGATGAGAACTTTTTTATTTCAAATGTAAGGCATTAGTCTACTCTGATGAATAAGTTTGACCACTGACATAATCTTTTAAAGGAATTCAGAAGGAGGTCATTATCGTGTTAATTTGTTTTAACTTCAACAGCATCATCTGGAAACTGAAACCAATGTACTGGTCTACAAAGGGAATCGAGTTTTGTATGTGCAGTGAACCCAAGTTGCTTGTATGTTGCTTGCTGAATGAGCTGCATGAAAATGTCAAAATGAATGTTGAGCAGTATAGGGCTAAAAGAGTCACCTTGGAGAATACCTCGGTCGATAGGAAGGGCGGGAGTAAGAAATTGACCATGACAGATGTATAGAAACCGTGATAGAAGCTGGAAATCAAGGCTTGGATTCCAGCAGAGGTACAATGATAGAAGGGAAGGGAACCTTCTGTATCAAGTTATGGTCCACTTCACCGAAAGCATTCTTGAGATCCAATCTCCAGATCATCGATTTATGTGTGCCTTTTCAATAATTGTGGCCATAATAGAGGTGTGATCCAACACTCCTGCCATCTTAGGAGCAAGGCCCATTTGAATTTCAACTGCAATAAACTCATTTTGTTTGAGAAAGAGAAAACCGAATCTTGAAGACGTGAAGTAGAGAATTTAAAAGCACCAAATCAATAGCAGGGATCATCGCCATTATCTTTTAAGTAAACTAGAACTGTACAAGCTTTTTCCATTCTACTGGAACATGGCCAGTCTCCCAGACAATATGAATAGTTTTAGGAAAAAGGGACCGAATATATGGATATCTTTTGAAGTATGTTATAGATATCTTGTCTAAAAGACAGGGGTAGCCAGAAGATTTCATTGTACGAACTGTTGTTGGTATCATATCATAAGATGTATTAGCATAGTGAGGTGTGATAGTGAGGTGTGTGATTGTATACTTAAATATATTATCACCGTGAGGTTTCAGAACAAGTATGATCATCATCAGAATCGTTATGATCATTATCAGAATCGTTGTGATCACAATCATTATCATGATCATCGTCCTTATGATCATCAACTTCATTATTATCATTATTGCTATTATCATTATTTTCGTCAGAACCATTGTTGTCACTTCCAAACTGATGCCATCAAGATGATAATCCATTGAAACTTTAACATCATACAGCACATTAGTTGCTCTTCTAAAACCATTCAAATTTGTAAAATGCTTTGCTTTTGAAGGACAAGTCAAGCAAGCATTAACGAAATCTGCTATCTTTACTTAGGTTCTTCAGCTATGATTTATTAAAACTTACCACGGTCACAATTAGGTCCCAAGTAGCTGGAAGGACAAGCACATCTGTACGAGTTGACATAGTCATGGCATGTTGCTCCATTTGAGCAAGGGTTGCTGCTGCATTCATTGATATCTATCAAAATAGCAAGAGCACATTAGATACCCATCGACACACGAGAGCAGTAGGAAGTGTATGTCAACATAGGTTGTTCACCGGGGTCTGGGAACCTATGGCTTGGAATTTACTATTGTCAAATAAACTGCATTATTCAGTGGGTGTTCCAAGGGCTTTTGGCAGTTTTTGTTGTAAACCCCATAAAATATGTTCATAAGTACCCACGACATGTTATTTCAATTAGCCCCTTTGGTAGACTACACCTAATTTATCAAATGCGTAGCAGCCCCCTTGCCACTTAGCAGCCTATCATGCTATTTGATGTGGCCTGTGCCGATATTTGAAAGAGACCTATATTGTAGTTATTGCGGTAATGTAAAATGCGGCCCTTCTATCTTTGACCCAAATCTAAGAGTGGCCCTCCTCGAGAAAGGGTTGGACAACTCAATTCTAGACTATAGAACTGATATTGGGAGCTATAGCTGCAAGTATGTAATATAGTCTACAGCATATGCAGTTGTTCATTGACAAATAAATTTTTCCTACTTGTAGAGCAGGTAGTTCCTGTATAGCCTGGTACGCATGTACAAGTGTAAGAGTTGACTTGGTTGCTACAGGTTGCACCATTCTTGCATGGACTACTGCTACATTCGTTGATATCTGTTGGGAGAAATGCATTCTGCAATTTATGTTGAGAATTGGCAATATTGTATGAGCTAATTTTCGGTTCAGCTAATTGCATATGGTAGAATCAAAGGTAACTTTGGTTAACTTTGAGTGCATGACTAGATCCCATTAGTTAAATTCACGGGCACACATTGATAACAGCTTCTCTTAAATTGAAGTGTTCATCCAGTATAAAGATTCGAAGTTATTATTATTATTAATATTATTACTATCACTAGTATTATGAATGCATCCATAATTACTGTTTGGGCATTCAGATCCGATAGTACCTGTCTAGTTTCTGACCAGTACCTTATTAGATAAAGCCAACACGGGAAAGAAATTAATGCTGCATTTAAAGACCGCGTTGGTATATTACGCGTTAACTTTCTTCCATCATTATTCTAGTACACTTTAATTTGCTGCTTTGTTAAGTTTTTCCATGCAAATTTTCTATCTGCATAACGGCAAAATCTAGGACCTTGATATCATGACCATTCATCTCATTGAAAACGAGGCAAAGGAATATTGATACCAGAGCACCATAACTGATAAAGAACTATTATGTTCAGATGAGCAAAAGATTACTCTTATATTCTTGGTAGACATGAATCTCTTTCAAAAAGTAGCTTCATATTTCAAATACATTTTTTTGATGCTTTTATTTTTTACGTGCCAACTCTCATCGATCTTGTACCCGCATTAATTTATTATTTATTAATTAATTAATTATTAATTTAAGTAATGGGAAAATTGTGTGTAACTAGATAATAGCACAACACCGAGGGTTCTACTAAATTCCATTACGGACTTACAACTGCCTAAGAAAGCAACAAACAATGCGACAAAATGCTTTTCTGATAGAGGTGTTAAGTCAGGGAATACCCTTCCACTTGAAATTAAGCAAGTATCTTCCCTACAAATATTAAAAGCAAAAGTGAAATGAACTCTGTTGTTCTTCCTTTATTTTCCTTTCTTTTTCGTTGTTTTTTTAACAATTGTAAGCTGGCTTAATAATTGGAAGTGAGTTTTGTATACTTGTGTATTTTTTAACGATAGTACATATCATATTTATTTTTAGTCGTTATATTGTAAATTAAATGGAGGGCCCCTTGTAAATCACCATTCGCTGAAGGGTTACTCTACTTAAATGATATGAAAAATAAAATGAAGCACGAAGGATCTGTAGTGACATCAAGATGGAATTCGACACCCCAAGTATAGCTATTTTCATTACGCAGTAGATTGTCAAGTGCACTGGTGTTTCAACTAGCCATTTGAAGAACTTACCTGTGTCACAAGTAACTCCTGTGTAGCCTGGTGCACACGTACAAGAAAAGGAGTTGATTTGGTTGTTGCAAACTGCGCCATTTTTGCAAGGGGAACTGTCACATTCGTTTAGATCTGTTGGGAGAAATACATTTAACACGACTGACCACTTTAATAAAACTGTTGACATAACACCACTACTTGATTTCTCCTACAAGCATTAACCTTTTAAGCACGTCCGTCACGAAGATGATGATTCTCGGGGAGGGGAGAGGGGGTGGTAGAGTATAGAGCAAAACTTTTCTGACAAAATTGGCATGACACCAAGGACTGAATGTGGTTTCTGCCACAGCCGACACACTTTAAGAGCACAGAAAATAACTTTCGCATTGTTAACCCGTTATTGGATTCTCTCCGCACTCCCTTATTTCGTATGCTATGTTGAGAAATGGTACTGAGGCCTACAGCAAAGTCACCAATAAAGGAAGGATGAGAAAGACTAAATGGAGACGGAGACATGGTCTAGTTTATTGATTTTAGATTTGAAAAAAGACTAGCTATAGGAAGAGAAAAGTAAAACGCCCCATAGTCACCAGGTTTTTGGAGTACATGATGATTTCTAGAAAGAGTTCATAAATTAGGAAATGAAACTTGAAAAAGATGTGGGAGGATAGAGCTTCTGGTGGTTGAAACACAACTCATTGGGCATTCAATATACACTAAACTTATTGCTAATTGATGAGAACTTATTTCCTTACCTTCTTCACAATTAACTCCTGTATAGCCAGGTATACACGCACAAGAATACAAGCCGATTTGGTTGCTGCAAGTTCCACCATTTTTGCATGGATTACTCTCACATTCGTTGATATCTGTATGGAAATTTTCGATTGTAGATAAATATATATGTACATGTATATGTAAATGTATATGTATATGTATATGTATATGTATATGTATATGTATATGTATATGTATATGTATATGTATATGTATATGTATATGCATATGTTTTTGTAGGTATTTGTATATGTAGTGATATGCAAATTTGGCATGATTTCTTGGGCTGAAGACGTGCTTTTTCAAGGAACTACCAATTTTCATATTATATCCTCAGCAAAGCAAAGCAACGATCTGTTTTTTATTACTATGAAACATATCTACGTATGCAAAACAGAGCGACCGATGTTATCATCTAGTTTCTTCGCCAATTCGCTCCTAGTGTGAGTGTCCCCTTATATGTAATGACCACTAGGTATGGCATAGATATTGCTCCCTCCCAGTGGTATCGTTTGCAATGTGTTGTAGATGTTCTTCGTTTCTCACTGATGTTGTATTAACAGAAGTGCACAGAAAAAAATAGCTACGTAACTATCAGTTTACCTTCACATTTGTATTGGTTTGACGCACTGAGATCACATGTTTCCACACATTCATAACCCATTTGACAAGTTGTTGTTTGGCACCGTGAAGTTCCCTGCAATTTTTATGTTAAATTGAATAGCATAAAACTATCAGACTACACTGGATTAAGCTATCATAAAGTTTAAAATGATTTTTGTTGGTACCGTAGATGTAACTCTTTTGTAACAATAACATATTTCTTTAGCAATATGTTTGCATATCTTGTTTTCATACTGTCCTGATTTACGAAAACGAGAACTGAGAATTCTACGAGAAAAGACTAAAAATCCAATCATGTACGTTATTGGTACAAACGTATAATTCCTATTCATTTATGGCCAGGGTCTTAAATAAGAGGTGCTTACTGGTCCAGACTGTTACGCCAGATGGGTGTTGTCTTTCCATAGAATTACAACAAGGGTGCAACAGAAACCTACAGCTAGCAAGAAGTTAGATAAAATAATCAACTTTAAAACTTTCTGCGGAAAAGTGCATATGTCTTAAAATATACAATTACCACAAATGCTACTTTGTGTTAGCATAGCCGCCACATGTTTAAGATGCTGATCAGGTCTATTTTCTCCCAACCTAAGTGACCAATCATCATGTAGGATTCTTACCATACATGCGCTCCACAGCTACGTTTAGGCCCAACTTGCATGCTGATTGGTCAGCTAGGTTGGGAGATAACAGACCTGGTTAGAGGTCTCAAACATTTTGCGGCAATGCTCTTTGTGTCACTTTTAATTAAATACCATCAAAAAGTAGCGCCATTTACAAATCCATTCTTTTCCCAATTATTGATACACAGATTTGATTCACGACTCCACACAGTGAGTCAGATTCATACCCGCTTTAGGCACTATATATGGCTTTCTAGAACTCTTGCCTACAAAGAGCATTCAAATGCTTGCATGTCGTACCCCATATCTGAAATGCTTCCTGATTCAGTTGAGAATGATCGACAGCGACAGCGACAGCTGTCATATGATACAACCCAACTAACTGATTGTAAATAATTCATTTCCCTTATTTTTACAGTCAACAGAATCATACTTTAAATAGTTTAGGTAGACTTGGATAGGTCACAGAGGGTTTAATTTTCAAAAAAGCATACATAAATGCCACTCTTAGACATGCTCCATATGTTCCACTGCAGCTGGCAAATGAAATAGGATATAGCAGCCTTTTACGATGGTCTCCTCATTTACATCCCATGTCTATGCCAGACGCGCAACTAGGAATTTTTAGGGCAGGGGTCTAGACAGCAAAAAAGGACATATTGAACACTTTCTAAAGAGGTATCTTGAAATAATAATTTTCAGATTTAAAAGCAAAACAAATCGTAAGGAAGTTTCAGAATTTCGGTACTTTCATGTGCAACAAAGACTATAAGCAAGTCTACTTAATAAAAATACACTAAACAGTGTCAAGCCTCTCCAAGAAAAAGGACACTTACAACTTTTAGAGAAAAAGCAGGGGTCTAGACCCCAGGATCCACCCGTATCCCTTATCAACCTGAGGGCAGAAGTCCACGGAATTCGTTGCTAACACAAAACATAATAGGTTGATGTAGGAAGCAGACATTTAAAAGATTACTAAAAGGACCGAATATTGCCGCAATAATTATATATCACTTCTGTAGCAATATTGCACAGCAGCTCTTGCGCAGAAGAGCTCTTATTGGTTAGAAGTGACCAAAACGCGCAATTTAAATACATAGAGGAATACCTGGTGTAGTGCTTCATAGTAAATCCATCCAGAAGAACTCTGGATATCGTCGTTAGCCAAGCCGCTCTTTTCAACATTCAATATTTGGCAGTTTCTCTCTGATGGCGTTGACGGTATCTTCTTATAAATCACAGATCTGCACCCATTTGTTTTTATACAGCTCCTTGCACAATGTGGAAGCAATTGTGTATTAATTGTTGCATTGAGCTTTGATGAACTTTCTTTCACCATGAAATTCGTACCATTTGCTTTGAACGTGGCCTCATTACGGCAGCTCATGCGATTGATTTTATTAGGTGAGATTTGGCCAGCATAGGCTTCCGGCAACGTTCGCGTCATGCAAAATATTATGTAGATGATCTGATTCCAGGCCATTTTCAGATTTTTCATTTCACTGTCACAATTTCGATTTTCAGCACATATTCTCTGGTGGCAAATGGCAATGATAATTAATGGTACTTTCTTTTTCAACTTAAATAGAGTTCCTGAAAACTTGATTAGTTCTGAACATTTTAGCCAGTAGCCAAATACCTTTCATGCAGTTAATAGATTTACAAAGAGACTCCTTTTCTTTACGGATATCAATGTTCTAGGAGAGCAAATTGGAAGAAAGAAAATGTCACCATTTGAATTTTTGTCTTAATTAAGTCAAGTAAAGAACATTTTATTGCTGTTGATCAACTAATTACAGAGCTAGTTACCGAGTATAATTTCTGCTCATCGATTAATCTAACCTATAGAAACACAGTGCATATAAAATTTAGCATATTGCATAATGCATAGCATTGATAGATGAATACGAATTTTTCTAGGTTCTCTATGGTTCGACTTTATTAATAGCTCATGAAACCTACTATTTCTCGTGATTTCTAATACAATCGTCTACCAGATGAAGTACAACTTTAATTTGTAAGAGCTTTTCGCTCAGTGCTGAAGCTTTCTCCGCTTTTTCATGATTTCAGTACTGCAACCGTCTCTTAAGATGTTCTTAGCGAGAATAATCGAGATTGTGTAACATTGCAGTGTTGCATAGACAGACAGACAGACAGGCAGACAGACAGACAGACAGATAGACAGACAGACAGACAGACAGACAGACAGACAGACAGACAGACAGACAGACAGACAGACAGACAGACACTACACAAATATAACACTGAAATACACAGATTTTTGTGGGAAATCTATGCAAATCAAACAAAAGAGAGATGATGGATCTACGAGAATATTGAAGATTTAAATGAGCATCAACTTAACAATGTTATTAGGCCCACTTGCTTATAGAAAGAAAATGTTTACCTATTTTGCCAAGGACTGTACCAAAATGTACTATATTCCTTTCAATTCAGTCAAGACTTTCTATCGTCTAAGTTGTTCTAAACATTACATCTAAGCTTCTCTCCTCTCTAAGGAGAGGCTAATAGGATTTTGGTATAGCCCCTGGCATCTGTACTGTTTTTTGGTTAAAAAACCATTTGGGTAGTCATGCCTATCGTACTCCCAATGGCATCATTTTTTGTTAAGTTTGATACTGTATTGCTTAAAGGTGTAAAAAAAGAAAACGTGTATTCTGTCCAGTAATATAATGCTATTTGAAATGCCGATATGCAAATAGTCTTGTGAAAACAAATGTGCCTACATGGTCTGCAGCCGATGGCAGTATTATAGTAACACTAACATTAAAAAACTTTATTAAAAAACTTTATTATTATTATCATTATTATTATTATTATTATTAGTATTATCTTCTGGCCAGAAAAGTACTTGTAGACCTTTTATTTTTTAAATTTTATATACATATATATATATATATATATATATATATATATATATATATATATATATATATATGTGATGAAGTTTGAAAATACTATGTTGCTGACTTTCAATTTCACTGCATCACTCCAGCACCACGATTGCGGCTGATGAAAAATAGCAAAAACATAGATATGATGAGCCAGCGATAATGCGGAACATAACATAGAGTTTGTTCTGAATAACAAACATATATTACCTTTACACTTGTAAGTTTACTGAACTACTTCAGATATGTTTGTGTTACGTATAGTGCAGTTGTCACGATGTCCAAGACTGTGTACTATGCGTTTCTAGGCTGGTGTCTCCATTTATGTAAGCGTTCGTAATGACTTGAATACCGGATGCCGTATGGTCAGCCTTACTTTCATTTCTTCTGGAGACAATGGTCGAGTGAATCTTTGCATAAAAGTGCAAACAAATTCCTGATGCGCTATTGTTCTAGCATTGAATAGTCGGTGAAGAATTGATTTTGATCCACTAGCCAAGGACAAACTTTTATTTGGTAGTGCTGATCAAATTCTTCAAGGTTTCTAACAGGCATTGTATCTTGAATATGCTCAATTCCATACAATTTTCCTCAGTAATGAGGTAGAATATTGAAACATATAGCGCAAAATCCAATGGTTATATTCCTCTTACCTAGACAGAGAGATTTCAGAATTCACATATACCATTATAAGGAGAATTTCTTTGTCTAATGTGCTGTTTGAGCCCACCATGAACTATGTGTATAACTTGTATGATCTTGCTCTGTGGTAGGTCGCTGTTGTGATGCCTGCATCCCAATACCAGTAATGCAACTTTGCACTGGCACGTAATACTCCCCTGCTTTCAACTCAGAATGGCATTGAGAAGAGTATAGGGCATGAGCCTTAAAACTTGAGTGCCTATTCAATGATAAGCACGGATCGTCTTGGTAACAATGCTTCGGGATAATAACTAATTACTTATGTATTAGCAGCATAGTGCCTCACTAGAGATACCGGGTCGGAAAAGTGTTCAAAGCAAAGAGAATGCAGAATCAATTGATAGGTTAGCTGTTGAAGTAATAAATTTTGATTTCATACGGCTGGCATTAATAGAGAGGCAAAGCAAACAGCAACTGTATTTAGAGAAATAAGGATAGGTTTTTATGACTATAACGGAAAGATGAAGAGAAAATGAAGAACATGAAATGAAAGAAAGAAAAATAAAGAGGGCGAACGTAGATTGAAATTGGAAGGAATTGTTAGTTTTGGAAGCAGTTAGAGTAGGGGGTGTAAGGCTACCTCAATTACGTAACACTAAAAACTATGTGCAATATTTGTACTTGTCGGCCAACAAGTGCGACTTACAGCTTTTCGGCAACGGGAATTACTAAGTGAAATGGATGTGCAAGAGATGGAATGGACTTCGATGAATGATGGTGATCAGCATATGATCTAGCAAATATCCTTAGTGCTCACCGTACAGTTGGCGCACCATGTTCTGATAGCGATGTTGTCCCAATCCGGTCAGAGAAGATGGAGGACTGATTCCTTCAAACAAACTATGATTCTTCAAGCTGACAATAGCACCATAGCAATTTGAGTAAAAGGGGGAATAACTTTTAAGAATTTACGGAGAGTTTGTAGGTTACTACCTAAGTATGTTGCTATATTTATAACAGTAAATTTTAGCATACTCTTTCTATAATTTATTACATGATATTTTATTACATCATATTACGTCATATTGTTCTACTCTGGTTTTATGCTATATTATATCATTGTTTTCAGTCATTTAATATCACTCTATGAAACGCGAATAAAAGCTTACAGATTTGCTTCATGTAGGGGGGGGGGGAGTCTCTTGGAAGAATGTTTAGGGTCATTCAAAAAGTACGTAACGGACAAAATGTCGTTTTAGCCGCCACCCCCTTGCAGTAGCTTGTCACACTGAAGTTAATCCTCCTTATTCATTACGTAAACGTCAGAAGCTTTGATCGTAGGGTATCTTCGCAGTTATGAATGTTTACGAAGTATTTGCGAAATTCCTCTGCATTTCGCGAATGTGCTCCGCAATGTCAACCTCAAGAAGCCTATTAATTTTGCATGGAGAAGTATTTAGCGAATTTTGGTTATCGATATTGTAATAGAGGGCATGCGGCCTCACAGTGCAATATGACCCCAACATGTGGTTGACTGAAGCGATGTTAGATAGCCCCATAGAGATAGGAATATAAGAACACTAGAGTGCGCACTCCTATTGTTTGACCAGTACGAGGTTGAAGCACCCATGCGCCATATTGTTGGAGGTAAGTTTCGGGTGCGGAAGCTGGTTTGACCCTTCATGAGTGATCTCCTGAAAGAGCAGAAATCGCCGCTTTTGGACACTAGTTGCTGTTTAATGTCTTTTAAACTGTTATATTTGTTGTTTACATTTTAGTTTTAGTCGTAAATAAGTTTTGTATACGCTATGCTGTATTGCTTGCTCAGAAAATGCGGAATGACTGTGTCGCCGTAAAGTGCATACCAGTGTCGTCGTGGGTATGAACATAGAACAGGTGAAACCGTTTCGTTTCACAGGTTTGTAGAAATGCTTACAGTGAAATGGCAACATGTATACCAAGTACTAAATATTACAGAAATTGTTATACAACAAACTTGGAACAGTTCAAGGCAGCGGAACATGACCATTAGCAGAGTTGAGAGACTTCAATAACATACTGTTATGAAACATAATTCATTAAATGTTAAAAAGTCTAGATATATATTTCTATCAAATAGTTCTTTCTAGGGCATATACATAATACGATTCCTAGCAATTCTCTTTCCTTTCTTGTTTCTCCTGCCAGAATTTGTAATTGCTAGTAGATCTTCTCCACCTTTTGTGCTCTTCTATGCAGTTCAGGCTAGGCTTTCTCAGTGATGCACTTGATGAAGCTAAGAAACTAGTTTTGGGCAAATTGAGTTGTGATATGTCAATTCTTATTGATGGAAAAGCCATTAGATAACAGATACAGTGGAGTAGGGAAGAGCAGAAATACACAGGCTTTGTTGACTATGGAGGGAATGCAATTGTTGAAACAGTGAGGTGTTGGCCTCTAAAATACTTTTCTTTATGGTAGTTGGAATAGGCAAAACTTCATGGAAGTCCATTATGGAATATTTCCTTATCCAGAAAGTAACTGGAAAAGTTCTTGCTCAATTGGTGAGAACAGCTTCATGGCAATTCTGGCCAATTCAGGCTTTTGAACATGTAGTATTGTTTGGGATGACACTTTTGTAAATTAGGAAGTAGGAAAATGTCAAGGTTGCAAGTCTGGAGTGACATGAAAGTATTGTAACTGTATCTGCTCATCCTGCTTGTGACTATGTGGTTCATGTGATCTTTATTATAAGCCATATGCTGATGCATCTATATTATACTCTGCAAGTAGAACATTAAACATCAAATACCCTACAATCATCAGCAACAAACAGCTCTACAAACAAACAGGTGAAGAAGTACTTTCGTTGGAAATACTGCAAAGCAGATGGAGGCTTTTTGGTCACGTACTACGTTTAAGTCCAGAAACACCGGCACAGAAAGCCATGAACTATTATTTTGAAAATTCGAACTCAAAGAACTTTAGAGGAAGACCCACAACTACACTGCCAAACTCACTACACAATGACATAATAAGGCTTACGAACTACACACACAACAACAAGTATAATTTCACCCAGCTTAAATCTATAGACGATATAAGAAATCTCAGATTACTGGCACAAGACAGAAAAAGATGGAGCACATTGGTAAAAGACGTTTATGAAGCTGCTAAAGCAGAAAGGGATTTCTAATGTCTTAATGCGAAATAGCTATTATATATATTTTATATAGTAGAACAAACACTATATGACATGTCAGTCATGATAGGTAAAATTAAATATATCCCACATAGAGAAATAGGAAGAAGTTTCAATATCCCTTTGCTCCTATCATTTCATACAGCACTCCTACAGATCATTGATCTATCAACACAAATATGTGTGTATATATGCTTGTATAATAAATACCATTAGCAATCTGTTACAGGGCATTAACCTGCTGCACATAGAAAAGATTAACACAGAAAACACACAAAAGTTAACACATAGATGAAACAAAAGTGGATTAGTATTTGCAAGATTTGGCATTTTCCAAGTTGTGAAGACATGTGAGCAATTGTTTAAGCAACTAGTATTAGGCAAACAAGCTCATATTACATCAGAACAGGGAATCTCCTTTGAAATAAGTCTGCAAAAAGGAATGTATATAACGATGCTTATTTAATATAGATCGTTGAAAATGTGCGAAATATGTTGCTAGATGGCTCAAAAGTAGTCAAAATAGTGTGAACACCTAGAAATACAACTTCAATAACGACAAACTTAATACTGTATTGAACAAAATACTAGAACCATTAAGGCTGTATTTAGATGTTCTTATGTTCATCCAAAAAATAACATCAATATGTTATTATCAATGGGCTTCATTTACGCGAGTTACACGTTATATTGCTCTCCCGAATTTGAATATACACGGTGTTTACATTAAAATCATATACGAACTTACCATTTGCGAAGATATGAAGTATTTTTTCACTATTCTGTGCTTCAGCAGCAAAGAAAGTTATACTTCATTCATTGTTTTATATCATCAGATCCATTCATCGCCAAATCTTGGGTGAAAAGCAGGACGATTGACTTCAGCGCACAACATTCGCCTTGCGTTGCTACCGCCCACCTTCTCAAAACTTACCTCCAAGAAGATGGCGCTGGGGGTGCTTCACTCGCGCAGGCCTCGTTATCACTCTAGTGTTCTTATATTCCTATCTCTATGGATAGCCCATAAGTGATAATTAAGGACGTTGCCAGTTGCGAAGAGTCGGGGCGACTCTGAGCGAATGAAAATATGGAAATGCAAGAAAATAGAGCAGAAAATAGGGAAATACTATATTTCCCTATTTTCTTGCGCTCCAAGCCACTATGGTTGGTTGCGAATGTTGAGACGGAGGAGGCGTGGGCTGGCACACTGGCAGTGGTAATCCAAGGAATGGGCCATAGGAGCACAGCTTCATGTCGTGCAATGGCATTGCTTGCGAGATGGAGCCTGCTTGACAACTACAATACCTAACAGTTATACGGGAGATTTCTCTGCATAAAGAAATGCAGTTTATTATAGAGATTTCGATGGAGGCTAGACTTGTATTTTGTATGGAGAATTGGGATAAGATTAGCAAGTTGTGGGAGTTCACCAGGAGGCAAGTATTGCTTGCTGAACTGAGGGCCTAAATGCATGCCTGGTGTTGGGGGCGGATTTGCAGTTTAGAGTAACAGCCAAATATCCTAAAATTCTATATGAAATTACTTCTTATGTGCAGAGAGTCAAAGTAGAAGATAGAAAGTGCGGTACTACTTACCAACTACTTGGGGTTCGGGTTTTAGTCAGGGTTAGGGTTTTGTATAGGGCAAGGGTCAGGGTTGGGGTTAGCAGTAGTTGTAAAATGGATGGAAGTTTCACAGTGGACATAGGGATTTCAAAGTTTCATCGACTGAATAAGATCGCTTGCTTCGATTCTTTATATCGTAAGGAGTAATTTCGTATAGAATTTAAGGAGATTTATTTTTTACCCTTAACTGCAAATCCACCACGTTGTTCGGAGCTATAGGTGAAGATTTCTGTTGATTTTGTAAGACATTTAGTAATTATAGTTTATTATATAATGTATTTGATATTAGTATCTGAAAGGGGTATGCCACATAATCCATAAAGCAAAGCTAGTCATACTTGTCTAGAAAGTACAATTTGGACTTTTATCTTTACCCGATAAAAATCTATGGGAACGGCACTGACACTGTGCCTTAGCAATCATATCAAGCTAAAGACTTCCACATTCAGCAGAGAGTTAAGAACGCTTGGAAAGAACTAGCAAGATATCTATCTTATCCCCTTCAATAGAAAGCCAGTAGACAAATAAGAATAGTGCTTGCATACAAAGCATATCTTTATATTGTCTAGCACTAATGCAATAGAAACAGTGCAGTTGTAAGGTATATACTCACGTGTAATGCAGATAAAGCCAACACCAGAAGGAGAGAAATACAATAGTATGACATCAATAAAAGATTTGGCCTGAGTGAAAATAGGTTATTATAATACAGAAAAACCCGCACACAAGAACCTACGATTTTGAAATGGGCTTCTTCATGTTCTTATGAGATGAGATAATTCCAGAAACCAGGGTGTAGGTTCTTAACATAAATCTTTTCCCTGCAGATCTTGCCTATCACAGTTTTGTATTTTTTTAGAGCATACATGAAAGGAGTTGAATGGCAAACAGGTTGAATTTGCTTCTCAGTGAATATAGAATGAACCCAGTTATAAGAGCCTAGTTAGAATATTCATCTGATAAAGGTTTAATTAATTGAAACCAAAGTATATAAGTTCAGGCTGTAGATTCCTAATAAGTGAAAGTTGTTATGTGCGGACTTTACTGTATGGGTAATAACCTTGTGCATATCTGTACATATCTGCTGAGTTAATAACCATTTGTCGTAACTCTTGAATGCAAGTAAAGTAATAAAACAGTGCAAATCAATGTTTCTAAGTGATAAAATAGTTTCCAGAGTTTACTGTTCTGCATGAAGTGTTCTCCGGTTGTTGCTATTTCTATGCTCGGAATCATAAGAAGATCTTGTCTCATTCCTATGGAAAGACTTGTGTCTATTACATGCGAAAGTGATCGGTTTAATCAAAGTAAATCACGCATCATTATTAATGTGTATCTTAGTCGGGGGTGGATCGGTTAGGATTTATTTTAGAAATGTAGAAGGAAATTTTCAGAACCATGTCCTCATTGCTGCTATGTAGTGCAGTCATAGATAGGGACCTCCCTTTTAATAAGCAACGTTTTAGTGCTCATCAGTATTAACGAATTACGCGTATCAGTACTCTCTATGCATTTCCTATAAATGCTTGCCAGTAGACAAGGATAACTGAGTCTTGCAAACTGTCAATTTTGCCTAGACCTTTGAAACTATATTTTCTAGGCAACATATCATTTTATCAAATGAAGTAGTATCTACAGAAGACTAAATCCAGAATAGTGTAGGTGTTGCTTCTCCACTTTCCCCAATAAATCCAACCCTTGATCGTAGTTATCAGTCCTATCTTTATTGACCACTAAGAGATAATCTGATTTACTTGCCTTGTTATTGATCAACATGATAGTATTTTTGTTTGAAATTACTTTATGATATTTAATACATACATACATACCTACATACATACATACCTGCATACATACATACATACATACATACATACATACATACATACATACATACATACATACATACATACATACATACATACATACATACATACATACATACATATATATATATATATATATATATATATATATATATATATATATATATATATATATATATATATATATATATATATATATATATATATATATATATATATATATATATATATGAGTAGATATAAGGCGAAAAAATACGACAATGCTTTTAAGTTTGCAAAACATGTTTCGGATTGTTCCAATCCATCATCAGTTGCCAATTAATTGTTCTTAACCGTTCTTACCTGTTTTCGCTACATTGATTCCTTTTTCGATTAATAAATTCGATTGATGATTTAACGTTTGTTTATGTACCAAGTAGTTTTTTCATTGTAATTGGCAACTGATGATGGATTGGAACAATCCGAAACATGTTTTGCAAACTTAAAAGCATTGTCGTATTTTTTCGCCTTATATCTACTCTTATATCATCGAGAAATTTTGGGAATATATATATATATATATATATATATATATATTTATATATATAACTATATATTTATATAATACATAACATCTTTAGTTAGGAATAATGTGTCATAATTCATTGACTGCCAAATCGTTGGATTTATCTACCTTTCTTATATAGATCCTATAGAGGCTTTGAACCCCTTCTTTAAAACCGACCCATCTGTGGTAAATTGTACAAGCATCGTTCTCCCTGAAGCAATGTAATTTCTGTACAGGGCAGTTGTTCCACTCATAGTTGCGATTATTGGCGATGAAAGTGATGAGCCATCCCTGTGAAAAAGTCATACTACATCATGATGCTGCATCCCATTTATGTTATTGTTGCTGTGATTCTTATCAGAGCCAATTAATGTTGGAATTTTACAGAGACGTTGATAGTTCATGATGACTTTTTGTATGCTAATGGCGGATCCACATGGCTAATGCACTACACGTTCTTCCATAAGAGTGATCTAGGGAAGTTGATGAGTTGAAAAAACATGTGACTTTCGAATTATGACACGAGCCCGTCATCTCTATTGTTTAATTTGCACCGATTTCCTTTCGTAATCTGTGTACTCCAGTGTTCTGGGGTCTGTTTGTGTATTGCCTACCCTACCTATCTGCAAAGCACTAATGGGTTGCACAAACTAGAATGTTCTTTCTAAGACGTCTTAAGAAAGTTTTAGTACTGACATCATGAAAAAGCTAAGAAGTTTCACTATTGAGCCATAGAAATTTCTTGTAGAAACTTGCACTTTTCAAAATATAAATCACCCGCACTCTTATCAAAACGAATCTGCTCAAATATATACCCAGCTACTTTCGAGAAGGCTCGTCTTGATATTCATGCAGAACTACCATATTCTGGAAAATTTCAGGCTAATAAAATTTCAGTAATTTTCGGATATACTTACTTTTCCAAAGCAAAGTGCACTAACCTCATTGTTACATTATCATAGTATCCTTCAGTTTCAAAATCGTGAAAGTATAGAACAAGTCTGCCGCTTGGCACGCTGAGTGGCCATTGTTTGTTCGTATTATGACCATAACTTGAAGGATAGCTTGGTGATGTGATGAAACTGCCAGTTCCTGTAAAAGAACTATATAAAAATTTAAACTATTCAAATCAACAGGAGATTAAGGTGCTCTGGGATGGGAGAACTTTCTTCTGTGCATGCCTGCAAGTCTTCCCTTGTGAATCGACATAATAAGGAAGATGCTATAAGAATGCAAATGTAGACAATGACTGCTCAAGAAATGACTGGAGTTTTCATTTAAATCTAAAAAGTAGTTTTCTCATATCAATGACACATTCATGGCATATAGTGTTTCCTTCTTTGTAACAGATGTCAAGGACATCTACAAGTGCTACAACAGTGCTTCATTCTTGCCTTAAACTTAGCAAAAACATATTACTGTGGTTTTGAAAAATACAAGAATGAGAACAGTGATAAGCAACGTTGTATATGGAACCCAAAAATTAGCATAATATGGTTTGTCAGTAACAAATAGCATTGTAGATGTAAATAAAAGTTTGCTTTAAAAACTTCCCTTTTATATCTTACTGGCTTGAAGGTGAGACGAGTTCGTCTTGATACTTTCTGTTCATTTATATGATATGGCATAGTCTTAAGCAATTGACAGGAAATGTTGTAATACAATTAAAGATCTACACGGCTAACTGTTCTTTTGGTTCCATTTGAAATATTGCTTGTCTCTGTTCTCATTCAGAAGTTATTAGTCAATCTGCAATTACCAATGAATGAAGACACAAAGTATGTAAACTGTTCAGAAAAATGAAAGGTGACGGTGTTAGTAAATTACTTATATGCACAGATGAGGGAGGATGTTCTGAAATTTAGGAAGAGGGTGAAAACTGTCGGCACAAATGATCAAGAGGAGCAGCCAGAGAGGAAGGGGGTTTCGTACGATGATTGTTGCCTGGATGGCCGTATTGGACTTCCACTGCTTCCATAGTACTGTTGTTTTTGCGATGAAATTGCTAGAATTACACGGATTTCTGCCAAATAGGGCACCTGCAAACCCTCCCAAGATCCAGCTGCTTACACCTATGCATATGTTATGCTTAACATAAAGTTCTTACTTTGTCCATTTATGGAATCCCGAACATGCGAGAAAATACATTTACTGTATATGCGACATATCCGTCATCAATATGCAACATTTCTATCAAACATCTGGCATTCAACTCCATTCAAATAACGAATGGTATTAGGAATGAAGACAGTGAATGAAATAGAGTTAACTACTACAGGGAGATTGTTGAAACAATTGCTATGAAGGACGACATCAGCCGACACAGGCTGGGGATGTGGGGGGGGGGGTCAATGAGATGTACTGCAGCTAGCACTTGAAACTATTATCTCATATATATTGAGCTTCTTCTTAACAACAGGAGAGGGACATCTCCTAATCAGTGGCATGGCAAAAAGACAGGGGTATGCGGAGCAATTTGTTTCCACTTTTGCGGAAAGATGGTCCTGGGGATTCCTACAGTCGACTAGAAGGTATCTATTTAAAATGTTTTCCACCTAGTGCTCTGTTATGAAAAATGATTGTGACAAACTATCACAGTTCCTTACCGCTAGTAGCAAGCACGATACTTAGGAGGTGCACTTTAATCCAAAGCAAAGAGTGTGTCTCCAAAAATCCCTTTGACTTCATACACCTCCCACTTCATTTACCCTGGTCACGCGACTGCTCCTAATCGATACCTTCATCTTATTGCTTGAATTTAAGTGCACTGAGGTGGTGCACAAACTTGAATACTCCTGTTCAGGAGTCTTAGGAAAGTTTTAGTACTGAAATCGTGAAAAAGCTAAGGAAGTTTCAGTATTAAGCTGAAAAAATTTCGTATAACAATGATATATTATGAAGTCTTGTGTTATTTTTGCACAGTATTCAAAAATCTCCCCTATCTATCAGTCCTCTGAACAGGAAGCAGAATTGCATGCGAAGATAGAGGAGATAATTATTTGCATCTCTCTCTAAATTTTATTAATTAGAAGACTCACGTAAGCTGCATGATGGTCCCATGAAATCAGGAAGGCACTTACAACTATAGGAGCTGCCATGGTTATAGCATGTACCTCCATTTATGCAAGAACCTTTCTGGCACTTGTTGATGTCGTTCATATCTGTTATAAAGAAACACTATATACCATGAATGTGTTATTGATATGAGAAAACTACTTTTTAGTTTTAAATGAAAATTCTAGTCAGTTCTTGAGAAGATATTGTCTACATCTGCATTCTTGTAACATCTTGTTTATAATGTCGATGGACTGTAGCTCATTTAAAACAATACATCACTTATCAAATATATATAAGCATTGCTCAGATGTTTTTGATGACATGGTCACCAATACTGGACGAGAGAGATTTTTCTTAAGGGTGATAATGAGACTTTCAATGTCCCTATGAAATCCTTACCATACATAACTAATTTTACAGGCCGTCGTAAATACAGCACTTTAAAGTATACATGTTTGTATATACCCATGGGTACCACCCAAGAGTTCAATGTTATGTTTGCATTGACTTTCGAAGAAGGCGAATTAATATGATGGCTGCAAAGTTGCCAGCGTACTATGTGATAAATGTTGCTACCAGTGAAATGTAGTTTGTCATTTCATGCTCTTCAAAGGTTCTTCATGAAAGTTACATGTAGGCAGTTCTAAAGCATAATATAATTGAGAGGTCATTATTTGGAAATTTGCTGTAGCTAGGCTTACGTATTTCGCAATTACTTCCAACGTAGTCTTGTGTACACGCACAATAGTACGAGTTGACTTGATCTTTGCAAGTTGCACCATTTCGGCACGGATTACTCTCACATTCGTTTATATCTGTTGGAAGAAATGCAAATTTTGAACCAAAGGCTATGCGTATGTATAAGTATAATATGTAATATCCATATTCGTAAAAGTTATTAGTAAAAGCTTGTGTATAGCAGCATAGGCGTAGGAGGTGGGGTGCTGGGTGGGCTACAGCCCTCTTAGTTGGGCAGAAATCCTGGCAGTTCCTTTAGAGAAAATAATAGTTTTTCCCAAAAATAGCTGTAGCTTAATAGGACTATACAACAGCCCATTCGAGAAAATATCAGTTTATTCGGGCAGACAGCTTGCGGTTCCATTGATTAAATCTCTCCCTACGCCTATTGCAATGGGCGTTTTACGTGGTAGAGCGATATCGAGAATAACTGACCATTCATAATTATTGCATATAATTCAATTTAATCATTCTGTGTGATATCTACATTATCTACATATAACCTCATGGTTTTATGTTAATTATGCTAGTTCCCAGTCCTGTTACAACATATATGGCAATTTGTTGAAAATTACAGAAGCCCTGATGATTATTTCCGGACTCAACCAGCTTGTTAAGCAATCTTGATTGGTGTATAAAGAATATTGAGCACTTTCCATACGACAAATTCGCCTACTTAGAATAATTCATATAAACAGACATTCTGAAATGAAATAAAAGATGCTATCTCTAGATTCTATTATACTTCAGGCAAACAGTATTCATACGAAAATTTCCAATGTATGAATACAACCCCTAATCTCCCATTAATTTGATATAATAGTACCAATAAATGCATTTGAAATTAAAGATGGTAATCACTACTTATAACCTATATAATTTGATGATGAATTTTCATATCTCCTTCGCAATTAACTCCTGTATACCCTGGTGCACACGTGCAAGAATACGAATTGAAGTTGTCTTTGCAAGTTGCACCATTTTTGCACGGATTACTCTCACATTCGTTTATTTCTGTTGGGGAAATGCAAATTTTGAACTAAAGATTATGCGCATGTTTAGGTATAATATGTAATATCCATATTTCATCAGTAGATATGTGCTTGATAGTTTCCAGAAAGTAGCAAAACCGCGACAATTATTTCCAGACTCAACCAGCTTGTTACTCTTCAGTACCGAATGATTGGAGGTTGGGAATAAACGGGGTGGTTGGGAAATGTTTTGAAAATTAATTATTTGGGAAACGGGATGTAGAAGACAAACCATTACGAGAAGCAACCTATGTATTGACTAACCTTCAAGTGATTATTCATGAAAAGTGAAAATAAAGAAAATTATAGTTATAGTGTAAGCGAAATTAAATAGCTTTTCCTATTGGTCTCTAAGTAATTGAAAACTGTCTCTGGGAGGAAGAACGATTTCACCGATAAAATCCTTAACATTATTAGTTAATGGGATGGGGTTTAGCATGAGTCCGAGGGGTTATTGCTCGGTGCTGAAGAGTAGGCAATCTTGATTGGTGTATAGTGATTACTGAACACTTTCAATATGACACATGCGCATAATTGGAATAATTTATATTATCAAAGATTCTCAGATGAAATGAAAGAGGTTATGTCTGAATTTTATTATATTTAAAACATATATTACTCATATGAAAAGTCCAACGTGTATCTCTTAGGCAGGTATCGGTTATCTAAGATTCATTTGCTTCAAAAATATAGTCTCTAGTCTTTCACTCGTACGCAGTAATGATACGAAAAAATATATTTGACAATGAAGAAGTATAATCATTTTCCAATATCATGGAGATATTAGCAGTCACTATGTTCTCATCAAAGTCTACCGTACTAGGAGAGTCATCTCTAAGAGACGTGCACATGACTCAGAAATCGTTGCAATGTAAATATATGCCATTCGATCCAGGGTGGAATCCATGTACCTTACGACGGATATCTCTGGCGCATGCTTGACTTTTTCCTTGGCGTGCTGGTGCAAAACAAAGATGAAACAATGCACTAACTCAGGGTGGCCTGTTTCAAAGACAATAGACTGCACCTGTACTATTGCGACTATCTACTTGTGAAGTTACACGAGAGCCATCCGCCATATTAACTATGCATTTACAAACAGTTGTCTAGGGCTTTTATTGAGGTGTTTATGTCATGTCTGCATCTGCAACAATTTTCTGTCGCAATTTCCTTCTACCCTTGGCATATGCGCATTATGCCGTAAACCTTCTACGCAGTTTCCTCATATACTTGCCTATATCCGACGTGATGTTTGCATGGATTCCACCTTGGGAATAGATCAGGTTCATTTAAACAGATTACTATGACAAGGAGAGTATGTACCTTTGCATGAGTATTGGCTTGGGACACTGCTACTACATGTTTCCACGCATTCATAGCCAGCTTGGCAGGTATCTGGTTGACATCGTGAAGTTCCCTACGATAATTGCGTAGAATAAAGCGTAAGTGCATGCAACTCGGACACTAACCAGAGCCAGGGGCGCAAATATAAGTTTTATTTTTGGGAGTGTTTGTTTACAGGGACAGAGTATTTTGCGGAGATGCTAGGGATTGGGAGTGGAAAGAGGAATGCTAGTCTGGGGTCTTGGCAACCAGGAACATTTGTAAAAGTTACACGCTTTTGATTTTAGGGAAAAGCCCTTTTGCAATATTTTGATTCTCCCATTTTAATAACTGAAATCCACAGATGAGTTCAATAGTGTTTGTGACATTTTTTGATGAATCTACCTACAACCTTGCCTAGTGTAAATCATAATTAGCAAAAAGCCAGGTTCAGAACCGGGTAGGATCAGGACAGACCTTATTCCTATCAAATAGCGACTGTGACCGGACGCTTTATTTAAAAGGACACACCACACATCCATACATCCTCTAGATTGCGCGCTTTATCGGGGCATGAAGGAGAGGTGAACGAAAGCATGCTAGACGAAGCAGCTAGAAACTCACGTGACTAGGCCATCGTTTTACATAGATGCCATGTTTGATGAATTTGCTCAAAATAGCTGATTCTGATCAGTCTTTCACTGCTACTACATGCATGGAGAAGTTGTGGGAATGCTTTCAAGGCTATGCCCTTTCATTCATTTCATTTGTCATTTCATTTTAAATTCTTTAAGCAGGGAAAAGTATGCAGCTTAGAGCTGATTTTTATACTGCTCTGCACAAAATAAATAAATAAATATATATATATATATATATATATATATATAAGGAAACTAAATAATCTAATTACAGTCATATAAAAAAGAAATTACAATAAGAACTACGTACAATAATTTATTAGAAAAGAAAATTAAGAAGTAATTAAAAAGTAATGGAGTTAACAAAGGATTCCTTACTGATATTGTATGCATTTTTGAACTGAAATTTAGTTTGTGCATTTTTCGCATCAGCACTTAGATTGTTCCAGAGTCGTGCTCCTCTATAAGAGAAACATTTCTGACCACTGGAAGTTTTTAAAAGAGGCAGTTTAAGATCAGTCTTAGTATTTCGAAGCTCCCTAACAGTATTTTCAGACGACCTTTCTAACAGGCTCGTAAGGTAGCTGGGTGCTTCATTATTCAATGATCGATACACCATCGTGGCCGTTTCAATTTTAATAAGTTTTTTTATAGGTTGCCATCCTAGTTTCTCTAGCAGTGGCTGAGATGGCGCATCGTAAGGGCTATTTGTAGCTATCCCAGCAGCGCGATTTTGTAGTTTCTGTAGTTTATCAAGCGCGGTAGCACTGCAGACTCCCCATACCGAACAGCAGAATCTGAAGTGTGGTTCAACAATGCTTCTATACATTGACTGGACTGTAGTTAGAGGGAGATAACTTTTTCCATAGCGTAGTATTCCTATTCCTTTTGATATCTTTTTGATCAAAGCAGAAATGTGTTCCTCCCAATTAAGAAATTGGTCAACTACAATCCCTAAGTACTTAGAGTGTTTAATCTTCGAAACTGGTTCTTGATCGATGACGATTTGTAAATTTTGTGTTTCAGAATGCTCAATGCTCTTCAGCTTTTTTCTACCCCCTTTCCAGCGCTAGTTAGCACTCTTTATAAATAGGATGCCCCATATTCACATTTTAATGCCTATCAATATTAAATCGATATTAATAGCTAAAATACCAGTCTATATAAATCTATATAAAATTCCTATGCGTGCATTTTGGCTGAGCTGGATAAACAAGTCATACGAGCTTTCAGTCGTATCTATTTCTTCGAGGCTGAATATCTGAGCCACGTATCGTTCATCCAACTTGGTTAGTGTCGCTGTTCTCGAATGGTAACAGGATAAGCTCGAGTCACTTTTGCAAGTACGTGTTTAAACTTCGCTATAAACCACTCTGTTACTTGCCTGTAATCGTCAGTCGCTGCCCGGTGTCAGCTAATACTGAATTTTAATCTTAAAAACGTAGCATTCTTTGTTTTTCTGCCTGCCACTCAGGACAACAAATTCAATTGAAAGAACTCGAATGTAGACTCATAGAACTGAGTGCTTTCACAAACATGTTGAAGTTGAAGCTGAAAGCAATAGACTCAGTGCACTTTATCATGCTTATTCACCTACTGAGATTGACGGTGTAATCCTTAGCCATGTTCTCACTATTGTGGACAGCGAAGCCGGGAGGGCTGATGGGCTATAGCTCGTCCACTTTTTCTTGCAAATGTATTTATTACCTGTTTTAGCACCTTCTATTTCCCATCGCAGTTATTTTGTCTACTAGAGCCCCCCACTAAAATATTTCTCCGCTGCCCCTGAGTATTGGACATGAATGATCCTTCCACTCCATAGAGTAATAGCTCAAGCTTCCTTGGAAAAGACCAGCTTTTTAAATGTGCAGTAATGCAAACTGAAAGAAGATATACTTTATAAGAATCCTCTTCGCAAGTAAGCTGCTAAAGAAGCAGTAAACGATTTCAAGTTGATTGAGCAATGCTGATCAGAATGAACCGCTGATGATTGCAGGGGTATTATAACCCCCAGTAAAATTACCTCCAAAGATTGTCACTGTTCAATTCATGCGTGTTTTGTCCTTCTAGTCCACCTTCTGCCCTACGTTATTTTTATACCTAGCACCCAGTACTACTCTATGGGCGCGTTAACTTTCTTGTCACTATCAGCAACATGGTGCTTGAAGCTACAATAAGGTTCATCAGATTATCCAAATGTGTGGATATTTTTTGATGGAGAAATTTGATGTCCCCTGAAAATAGCAACTGTATGCTTACTCTACAATAGCGGTAATTTACCCCACGTGAATATATGTGGAAATATATTTGTTTTAAATATGGGAGTATGTATATGTAGATGCAAAATGGCCACCTGAATGCTTCCGTAGGTGCTTGTGTGCATGCATGCTTGTCCACCGTTTTTTGTGTATATGCGAGTGTGCGATTGTGCGCGTGTGTGCGTGCGTGCGTGCACGTAATTTATTTTCCTAAAAATTCTCATTGCACAAGAAGACAACAATATTTGCCTTAAATCACTTCCAAAGCACTCCACTTTACTTAATGCCATGCACCTTGACTCACTATTCATTCTACAAAATGCGTTTTTTTCGTTCCTGCTCATTACTTATGCAGATAATTGCGTGTGCATTCTCCCTGTGCGAATTCCAGTCCTCTCATGTAGCAAGATTAGTGCCTAATTCAAATGCGGAGGCTTACCTGGTGCAATGGTTCATAGTAAATCCATCCAGAAGAACTTTGCTTGTCATCGTTCGTTAGAGAAATCTTTTCAACATTCAACAATTGACAATTTCTTTCTGTTGCCGTTGTTGGGTTCTTCTTATAAATCGCTGATTTGCACCCACTTGCTTTTATACAGCTTCTGGCACAATTTGGTAGAAAAGGTACGTTTGTTGTTGATATAAGTTTTGCTGAACTTTCCTTCACCTTAAAACCTCTATCTATTGCTTTGAAAGTTGCTTCATTACGACAACTCATGCGATTGATTTTGTTAGATGAGATTTTGCCTGAACTGGCTATTGGTAGTCCTTGTGCCACAAAAAATAATATGTTGATGACCTGTTTCCAGATCATATTTTAAGCTCCTTATATCAGCTTCCAATACTCAGCTTTAACACATTTGCGAAAATTGGTAGACGTTTGTAGCTGATGATACGATCTTTTCGTGCTGATCCTAGAATTTAGATAACTTGAGTAATTCTAATAAGAATTATTCATCATCTAGAGTACGAAGCTGCATAGCTCTTATAAACTTAGTGTTACTTTGCAACCAAATCTTGGAAAAAGCTACTACTACTACTACTACTACTGTCATTCGAACTACGTATGATATTTTTTGCTGTTTGAATAAATATTGGGACATTCCTGGATTGCTGTTATTAGATCAATACATCTCTTAGTATTTTTCCTTTTTGATTCAGTCTTTCTTTAATTGTTGTGTTTATTGCATGTGTTCAAGTAGACACCTGAAGATCACCTTACTGAGAGAGGCCCATAGTACATTCCAAGACATTTTCAAAGTTTCTGTTGTCAAATAGCTAGCATTTTTACCTTTATGCTACTCGGAGCGTATTGCTTCAATGGCCATAGTCTGTAGACTGCCGTCCCTTGCGTCTGATCGACTGGGTCTTTGGCTTCTGGCGGCTGTGAATAACTTTGGTGCATTTGTAAGTAGTAGCGTTGCTGGTATGGCATAGAAATCACGTGATATTTGAATAATGATGTAAATAAATGGCACGTCATAATCGCCCATTGTCAATTTCCTGGTTGAATTCGATATTGCTCGTTCCGGAAAATGTCCTCTAACGCGTACTAATTAGTAATGTTAACTTCCACCTGCTGGCTGCATCTGTGCTTTGCATCAGGATATGGAAACTCCCATTATATCCCAGTATATAATAAAATGAAATTAGTATAATATAATATAATATAATATAATATAATATAATATAATATAATATAATATAATATAATATAATATAATATAATATAATATAATATAATATAATATAATATAATATAATATAATATAATATAATATAATATAATATAAGCAATTTATTTACGGTAGGCTGAAGTAACATAATTACTGATAGGAGCTAATAGCTAGTTTGCATTTGCTTTACAGATAAGTAATTAGATTTAGTTATCAGTCCAAAGTTTACAGCCTGCCTAAAATTAAATACAAGAACTAACATATACCAGTGAAGTTCTCTCTTTTACACCAAAAATTTTTCGGCGTTTTGCTTTTCTTTCTATCAAATGAACCCAAACTGAGCCTCCTAGTGCCTGCATAAATTACAAGCGCATACGTCTCCTTTCCACCTTTTTGTACGAATTTTAAATTGATTGAGGTTTACAGATTCTTTCTTTTCTGGTGACAGTTTCTGCTATAACTTTCAGCCAAGAAATCAGATGCTTCCTTCTCCAAACTTAGTAGTTCTGGGTCTTGGAAGCTTGGCAGAATGGTCATTTCTAAGATCTTACTGGTTGCTCTTAGAAGCAAATATTTCCTTCATAAATGTTGGGTTGAAGCTATGATGTGTCTTCTATTTCTCAACTATTAGCAGTTGCAAGTTCTTAGCGTGAATCATCACAGCATTGCCCTTTTCGAACAATGTCTCTGGAAGTCAAAAATTCATCTTTATGTGCAATTCGCAACGCTTTTTGATGGAGATGTTTTATCTAATTATTAAGGCCTCTCTCACTAAACATCCATGCCAACGGGCAATAGGTAACCTGTGAAAGAATGGTGCCTTCGTCTTTCATAACATGTTTTAGCGTTTCAATATCCATGTAATCAGCAATACGAGATAGAGCATAAAGCTTTTGGTTTACTTTCTTATGAAGGGACACAGCGTGTGTTCTAAAAGATAAAGTTTTTTCTAACATAACACCATGTAATTTTCTTCCGAACTCTCATGAATTAATTCGTTGTCAATTTTAATTTTCATGATAGTGCCCTTCACATTCCTGAAGAACATTAGGTGGCATTTTTCTCCATTGACCTTCATGTAATCATCCCGAAACCAATAAAATACTCTTGCCAGGGACCATCGCGAAGATGATGCTTCTGGGAATGTGAAATAAAAATTTCCCGGTGGATTGGGTGTGGCATCTAAAGAGTTGGTGCGGTCTCTTTACATGGCAGACGCTTTCCAATACCCTTCTAGAGTTGCCGATAACATGGTGGATACCTATTCGAGGTATTTGTCAACGTTGCAATGTATGCTGACGATCCCCATAATTTAGCGAAAATTCATCAGATTTGCCGATAAAAAAACATGTTTTGCCGAAGAAGTGTTTTTCCAAAGGGTTGTGACACCAAGGTGCGAATCGGATTAGCTTTGAAAAAAGGACCAGGGAATCTCCCTGAAGGGACCCCTTTCTACCGAAATCAATCGTACATCCCCTCATTCTAGGGCCGCATTTCTATTTCAAGAGGTGGGTGCAGTGCCTCAGAGCTATCAGACTTTCTCCGCAGTATTGAAGCCAATTATAATGTACTTTAGTATGCTATGACTGTTGCTTTGTTGGGGGACCCTTCCAGGGGGCCACTGGACAATCGTCCGGTAGCTTGGTGGGCTAATTTGTACCTGCTGACTCCCATGAAGCCCCACTCACTACGGATCTGACAGCAATCACCAGTCATTTATGCGGTATTTGGCCAAACATAGTCACCGTTTGATTAGTATTTCTGCAGAGTGCTGTAGAGCAGTGGTTCGCAAACTTTTCAAACTATTTTCGATGGCCGTCCCTAAACATACTTTCTGAAGCCAGGGGTCTCCTGTAAGAATAAATATACGCTTTGATATACATGCTTTCACGGAAAACAGATATCAGCAGTGGTACAAGTTAATAAAGCAATCAGTCGGACAAGCAACTACAACTTCGCAGTGAACTGAAACCTTTCGCGGCCCCCCTGCGACCCTTCTGGTTTCCAAAGAGGCCGTGGACCCCAGTTTGGGAGCCACTGCAGCAGGGTGAAAAGATGTAACACATTGATAAATACAATGAGCTACTGTTGCTACATTTCAGATTTAAGGCAACATAAACAGTTTTGAGAAAGATGACGTGTAGTAAATCTATCCCGTACGGAATGTAGTGTTTGCTAGGACTGTAGGTCCGATGTTAGCTTAGAATGCTTCAATTACTCACGCTATCATACTGAGCCCTGCATATTATCTGGTTTTACGAACTGAAGATTCTTATTTTTCACTACGTGTTCAGGAGTTGAATAAACAATAAATCGGGTGTTCTTCACGCGAAATGATTTGGCTTTTCTCAAAGGCGCCTTAAGATAACATACGGCTACCAAACAAGATGTGCCCACAATACATGGTAAAAGAATATTCATCTTCATATGAGTCCAAAGGTGGTTATGTAGGCAGGCGTATGTTATCCCCTTGCACTTGTCGTATCAGATAGCAAATCCACAGCATTGATTGCTTATTCCGAACAAAACAGTTCGTGCTCACTACTATAGTGATTGGCAGAACGAGGTATATATTTTGATAGATTATGCTGACATGTTATGCTCTGAAGAGTGTCATTCGTAAAATCTCTTCAATGAAATTGCAGCTATCATTGCTTCCTTCAAAGCAATATGTTTTCATTACAATCACTATTACATACTCTAGTTTGGATGTACAAGAAACTAAAGCAATTTCAGATAAACAGAATGTTCGATATCAAGTCCACAGGGCAGGTTTAACAGAAATTTGATTAGCACGGCACGTCCATATTAGGAGACTAATTTGTGACAATCATGAATGCAACTGATAAAATTTTTCAGAAATGAGTCCATGCTTGTAGGCCAACAATTATATAGTTTGCTTTTTGTGGACTAAGGAGAGTTCTCACTGGGCCAATGACTCAGTCGTGACAATGGAAACAGCCTGACAAGAAGTACCCATACTAAATACAGTACTAAACTGCAGGACCGAAAATAGCTGCATGTAAGTGTGGTCCCAATAGAATGTTGAGCATTTGGTGCCAAATACAAGAATTTCAAATTTTTGTTCCTTATCTCTTTCTCTCTTACTTCATTTATTTCTTCTGCTCTCTAATTCATAAAGAATTCTTGCTTTGTATGTCACATTATGAAATATGTGTAATATTTGAAGGGCGCATACTATTTGTTCAGACATTCTCCTGTGCATAAATAATGATCTCCATTGCTTTAATTAGGTAATTGGTTCATAATCAGAGAAGTAAGCAAAGGAACTTGCAACATTCTTCAGAAAAAAGTCAGCTTATCAAAACTATGCAAACAAAGGACCAGCTTCCTCGATATTGCATTGATGTTAATGATCGAAACCGACCAAACCTAATCGAAACCAAACAGTTATTAAATACGCGCCAATGGCTATTCAATAACTACCTGTCAAATACTTTGAAAGGAACGCTAGGTTTGATATTGAACTACGACAACAAGATCTCATTATGCTGAGAAGCACTCCTACAAGCAGCATTTTGTTTTGCTATTGCCATTGGCTATAAAAATACTACAAGAATCATATTTAAATGAGCTTTCCCTAGTGTTGTGAAATGACGTTTTAGGATATTGTTGAGAGGCTAGCCTCGTCTGGGATTTTATGCCACTCCTTGCCATTTGATTCGTGCTTGTTATTCTGCAGTGTAAAAAAGGTTAATAAAAATCTATAATAATGAAAGGTTAATAATTTGTGTATGAAGTCTTTTTACATTACACCTAAGTCAATCAGTCTTTTAAATCTCCTTCGCTTTCAACAAAGTGGCATAAATGACGGTTCACAAAACGTTCAAAAGTATATCAACGAAGTTTGTTATCATTATTATTATCAAAGCATTCCTTAGAGTTGTTTGTGTACATATATAGTCACAAATCGTTCACCAGTAGCAATCATTTAAAGCTAAGTACAACTTTGATACTTTTGCAATAAAAAAGAAAAGCAAGAACAGTATTGCTTGTTCGAAATGAGATTTCCAAGTTGAAATTCCTCTCAATGATTTAGCTATGTCCTTCTTACATTTCTCTCTGACTACTGGTGAATGACTTTGTTATGATGCAGATCAAAGTTGATGTGGAGTCATTAACCTTCACAAATGAAATCGCCTCTGTTTCTTCTGGACGGTATCTTTATCTTCTGCAATGAATAAGTTTGGGCGCTGTCTGGCGAAAATTGTAAAGATTTTGATCAGAAGCCGTTAGCCAAAATGGAGGAGATTATTAAGTGGGATGCATCAAAAATACGGAAACATATTTTTAATCTTGATTATTTCCCAGTCACAGAGAGGGTTCAATAACTGATATGTTTATGGCGTACCTAAATCATAGGCCTTCATCGGGTTCGATGTTTTCTTCTTCACTTGATGCCATTCTGTTCTATTCTTGAAAGTTTACAACAATCATTGCATTTACTCTCAGAGGGGACCATTCTGATGCAAAAGGTGCTTGGAAAGATTTCCTGCTCCAATATATAGCTACAACTCCAGTTTTCTACTATCTAACTACTTATTTTAAAACTCCACTAACAATCACACTCCGCTTACAGTCATACTTTCCTTAATACATTTGATGTGAGCATATATATATATATATATATATATATATATATATATATATATATATATATATATATATATATATATATATATATATATATATATATATATATATATATATATATATATATATATATATATATATATATATATATTTGAAATATCAAATATAAGTGGCTACAAGCAACCAAGTAATTTTAAAGTATAAAAAGAACTCAAGAAATAAAATAAAACAAATTTTATTTGAAATTGTGTACTTTTATTTCTTGAATTCTCTCTCTCTCTCTCTCTCTCTCTATATATATATATATATATATATATATATATATATATATATATATATATATATATATATATATATATATATATATATATATATATATATATATATATATATATATATATATATAAATCTTTTAAATATCAAATATAAGTCCAAGAGAGTGCTTACGTTAACTTTTTAGAGGTTTCCACTGGAATCTCTTAATCAGTACTAACATTAATGGTACATTTAGCGCGTGTATTTTGAAGCAAATCAAGTTTGAAGATAGTGAAAGTCATCCTGTACGTGTCTCTTATCATCCTTGTGTCGCTCACAACTAGAAGTGGCATGCATTTAAGTACCTTTAGCTATAGTATAAGTGTTTAGATTTATAGGCAAAATTCTTTAACGACCAATTGAATATCACCCTTGCCATAGGTCTGGGACAAGGCCAACTTTACTCATTTCTGTCTCTCTTTCCAAACAATAAATGAAATGGAAAGGAAGAAGAGATACAATTGTATTATCATCCTTTTTTATAAATGTTAAAACTGGAATTGCCATATTTGCCCAGAGACTGACTCACCGAGTTGTTGAATCCGGTTGAACCCAGGTTAAGAGACGCTAGCCGATGGATTTGCAACAGTTGCCATCATTTTCCTTCGAACGCCCGTGGGAGCAGTTATGGCCTGAGAATAGTGGAAGTCATACAGTTCGCATTTTTTTATCTATCTCTAGTGGCCAGTCGAAATTCATCCTTGCTTTAGACTTGGGATAGGGCAAACCTTCTGTTCCATCCCATTTCTACAAATTAGCATTTCTATATTTCCCCACACTGGACACCAGTTTATAGCAATATTTGGTTCTCCTTCTATTGCAATAGCCAATGGCATAGGAAGAACATACAAATTTGTGTCATATTTGGGCTGTCATACTTTTTAGGACTGGAAATGGGCCCATGCCTTAAAGAACCTTCGAAGAAAGCTGCTGACAGTGAAAGTGTAAAGTTAGATCAAAAGTTAGAGATAGCTTGCAATACCTTCAAGAAGCCTCAATGACAGTATACCTCAGTTGTTACACAATGCTACTGCAATAGTTATTTGTACCTGAGATCTACGCAGTATGAGAAGATTGCGATGCAGTTTTCACTTCTAGGTAAGATGCATAATATTTCATATAGCACAACTAGAATATCTAGTGTAATGATTGAGATGAAGCAATGGTAAGTAAAAAAGCTTTGAGCTCTGAGTCAGTTTCACTTAACATTTACAGGGAATTTCCTGGCCGTTTACTTTATTTGTCCAGTTTTATAGGTAAAGGATATACCTGCAAGCTTTCACCGTTCATAGTGGCTGATTCTAGTTCATTACTGGTATCTGTTCTTTGATCTTTGTTATAAGAATATAAAGTATTGTCCATTCAAATACAACCTCTTGTACGATTGATGATGTAAAGTGCCGGTAGTCTGAAGAAGAGAGATGGAGGGAGATTCTCACATTATTAATGTGAGATTAAATTACTTACTGAATGGTCACTCACCTATTCAACTTTTCAAGCTACCACCTGAATTAAGGTGCTTGAGATAAGCGTTTTTGTTTACGTTCCTTTTTCCGTGGAAATTGTAATATAAATATTGTAAATGATTGTCGTAGATTGAACACGCTGACAAAATGTCCTTTCTATCTATGGCTGTCACAGGAGATTTATTTATGTAGTCAATTTTATGATTGTGATAATAAAGCATAAACAAAAAAATTACGATGCAGAGCTTGTTACTACCAGATTACTATGTAGCAATCAGATCGAACTAAGATCGAAAGCTCTCTTATTGATCTACTTTATAAAGTCATCGAAAAGCAAGCAAATTGGTTGCAAGTTACAACTTTGCAGTTTTCCTCCATAACCTTTATAAGTCTACACATACTTTGTTTTCTTAATGTTTATACGGCTCGGTGAACTATTTCTTTTGCATTCGAAAATGTACAGTGGTAACTCACCTAATGGGACAGATGGAGCAGCAGTGCACTACGGATTTGCACCAGACATTGCTCTATTTACAAAGCAATTTATTCTTTCAGATTCAACTGTCATCTACGCTCCTATCATTCCAACTTTCAAGGAGAGTGCCAAGAAGGTCATAAATTTGCAACACAGAAATATCCTTTTATAACCCTTTTCTCAAATATTTTCACGCTATTCCTTTGCGAAATGCAATAGACATTGCCTTTCAATCATTTTTTTCTATGCACTTTTGTTAGTACAGCATCAATCAATACTACAATATTAATCTATAGTGAAAAACGATACCACTGGAAGGGAGTCATGTCTATGTCATACCCAGTGACTATCACAAATAAGTCGAAAGTGGCTGCCACTTTTTCTGATAAATTAGCAAGTAATAAAACAATTTCTATGCCTAAATCTATGAAAAATAGTTCTAAATAGGCTATAGTTCTTAATTGGCTTCTCTCTTCCCATAAAGATTGTTATGAGATACTTTGGGCTAATCTTCATTCACTTATATCGGACGAATGCGTAGGGGCAGTTTAGCAGTTTAATATCATATACTTTGATTGATTCTGTCCTCTATATTGTTGTCTTTTGAATTCATTTGTCAAATTACTACGTAGTGAAAATCACTGCTTTAATGTTGCTGCGATTGTGTAGCAGTCTGAACCTCTGCTCTACGGCCAGGGTGTACGAGGATTAAACCCCACTCCGATACGCCCTCAAGACAGTGTATTAGCCCTTTCGGAACTGTCGATTAACTGCACGATGGCCGGGGTGGCAGATTAGAACAATGCTAAATACGCAAATTCTAGCAGTAAGTTAACTTCAGATGAGATTTAAAGGTTACAGAATATTCTAACCATTAGGAAAGAGTGCCCAAGTACAATTAACATTCGTTACGTACTACTTTTCTTTTTCTTCTCATCCTTCTTTTCTTTTGTATAGTTTCTGCTTTTTACTGTTGAAGTTGCTTTTCTACTTTCTTTGTCCTTGATCTATGTTTTTGAACCGAACTATTTTTATTGCATAAAACGTAATTAATGTAATATATAGCACGAAAGCTTATTTACTTACCTGAATTTATCTACCAACAAGAAATAAATCATTCAATACGTATAGGCAAAGAATTACTGAGCAATAATAACATCATTCGAACCCCTGATGAGACACCAAAAAGTAACTGGTAAAAAGCTACTGTAAATTCAGGACAAAAATTCTAGCAGCAATAATAAGCAAAAAGCCATGCATGTATATTTCCAAAAATTGATCGACAGGGATGAAGTTTTATTGGTTTCAAGAACTTTAGATAGGGTCTTATTGGAGAGGGAGGCTTAAGTGAGAGGGATGTTAAGTAAATATTTGAAATATGAACAAAATTTCTATAGTGACATAATATGTATATTTTGGGAATCTTCATCAATAATATTGTCATTTTCATTAGTTATTATCATTTTTGTTTACAGCACACAGACTGATGAGCTTGATTTTGATTTGGTTTGTTGCCGTACCAATGAACATCATTAATACCACACAATTTATGCTCGTTATCAACATAACTTATGTTTGACATTATTTGTATTTGTGAGGGGCATGGATAGGGGCGTAATAAATTTTCCTTTCTGCAAAGGGGGGTTTATTTGAGAGGAGGCTTAAGGGGTAAGTCATTTATAGCTCTGGGTACGTGGGTGGGCTGTAAGTTACAAATTCGTCAAAAGTTTTCTACCCCTTCAATTTTTATCCAAAAAGCTTTATATCCCGTTGAGAAATAAGTAAAAAGTTTCACATTCCAGTTGCTATCTACCCTGAATGGATTTCAGGGCAGATTTCTTCATTGCTACTTTTTAAAGTAGCAACTGCCACTTTCATCTACTTGAAAAGATCACCTATAAAAAATGTGTTCTGCAAAATCACTTGATGGGAAAAATTGCGAGAAAGACCTTTGTACAGTAGGAAACATCATTCTATATGAGATTTCTTTACATGAGGCATAGAAAAAAGCACTGCAATAGCATGCTATACCACATAGAACTTATATCAGAGAAAAAATGCTATTGGAAAAGCTCTGACTACTAGATGCGTATAACTACAATGATAAATAGACTTCTGCAAATCGTTGAGCTGATTTTCTTCCGAGTTTTTCCTTAAAGGATTTCATACCCCTCAAAAATTCTCCACAAAATTTCATGCCCCCAACTGTCTTTGAAAAAGTTTTCATGCCCTCCACAATTCTAGCCCCCCCTAATACCCAGAATTATAAATGACTAACCCCTAATTGAGAGGGGGTTTAAGAGAGAAATTACGGTATTCAAAATTTTAACTACCTTGTCAAGTTTGTGGTTACTACATTCACAATAAGAAACAATGTAACACTAACGATATTTATATTTATTCAAAGAACACGCATGTTTACAGAAATACAAGCAACACTGGGGGATCTACTTCCGTTTATACTGATGCTACAGTTTATGTTCATAAAGATCCTATGCTGGCGAGAAATCCGCTGAACGCATTGGCTTTGTCAGTTTTGAATATGACCTGCAGGTATGACGTCGATGTAATGTAGGTTTTGTACAATCCCTCTATTCCACTGACAGTTGCAAGTATTGACGAAGAACTTGGTGGACCATCTCTGCAAAACACAAGCTTATATAAGATTTGCTCAAATTCTTATATATACCTATGATTCCCAAACTGGGGTCCGCGGTCCTGTAGGGGGCCGCAAACGGTTTCAGTGGGATGGCAAAGAATTTCAAGGGACAACGAGAGGCTACTATCTGGTATTTTTATGATAGCCTGCATGTATTCCTCCAAGGAACCCTGACCCTAAACAGTATGTTGTAAAGAACCGCCATGCAAAATTTCTTGAAGAGCTTGGAGGCACTGATTAAGACTGTTGGCTTCTGTGCATGATTTATTACAGTTTTTGAATAATACCGTCAGTCACACTGTACTTAAAGATTGCAAAAATTTCCTTTCAGGGTCTCCCTCGCTGGTCTCCCTTAGAAGACATTGCATCTCAATACTTACCATTAAGAGCATTTTCAGATTATGGTGCTACTTAAGCCTTATGGAACAGTCTTTGGTCTATTTATCAATAGTGAAACAAATCATATCACTTTTTATAAGAACTACCGAAGAGCTAGCCTGAAACAAGGATGTCTCGATTATGACGTCACAGTAAGAATACTGTCCAGCTTTCTTTCATATTTCTAATTTAGCAAAACACCGTAAAATTCTTTATATAAGCCCTGGATTTATATTATTTCAAGGCCTATTTTTGGGGGCTTATAACAGGGGGCTTATAACAGGGGGCTTATTTCCGGGGGAGCTTATAACCGGGAGAAGTTTTGCGTCAAAGAAACTAATTAAGTGCATAATCTTAACTGTTTTTCTCTATCAGAAAAACTTATACATTGGAATCATCGCTGCTTTGATTATCAGAAGAGTTCTATGGTTCAGCACTACAATCATGGTCGATTTTGCAATCATCCTCCTCATCATCTCCATTCTCGCATAGTAAATGATTCTCGCTTTGAAGTTGGAATTCGGTAATTTCATTGGCTGTTGGAAAGTGATAATCCTCAATACTTTAAATGTGAACCTCTCCTTTTTCTGAACCATCAAGAAGCAAAGAAATGCCACATTTTTTGAAACTTATGAAAATCATACCGTTGTATAAAACATATGAAACACATGAAACATAAATAGAAACGCAAATAAAAGTTCATTTATGTACTTCCACAAGTCTTGGTTTTTTGTCTAAACTGCCTGAAGGTGCCACAAAATCCCAACTCGTAATAACAAAAGAAAAACACAAAAAATTATATGGGCTTGTATCCCTGGGAGCTTATAATTGGGAGGAAATTTGTGTTGTCAATTTGATGGGTTTATAGCCGAAGGGAGCCAATAACCGGGGGGGGGGCTATAACCGGGACTTTACGGTACTTAAACAATCTGATCTGCGTGTTAGCCTCATTTCTCAGGGAAGATATTAAAACAGGATAACTCACCTTAATTCAACTGTATCACAGTTCGTTTCGGTGCTAAAGTGATGAAAGTATAGAACAAGTCGACCACGTGGGATATTGAGTGCCCATGTCTGTAAATGGTTGTTTGGATAATTGGATGGATGATTTTGCGATGCGATGGAAAACGTTTTTGCTGCAATCAGAGGATATACACATGTGAGGTAATAGGAATTTTTGAGACAGATGACTTGGATGAAGGGCTGAAAATTCTGTCTTTATAAGTACCCTTTTAAGCAAACCAAATTTTGTAACTCATATTCCTCACAACCTGCTTTGACAGTCTTTAGATATGCTAGTACTGCACATGGAATGCAATCAAGCAGTGATGTAGCCATAGTGAATGATATTGGGGGAGGGGTACAATGACTCAAGGAAATTTTAGGCCGATACCCTTTGCTTTGGCCTAGAGTGCATCTTTCACGATACTTCCTACTAGCAACAATGAACTTTAGCAAATTTGCAACAGTTGTTTTATAAAACAGAGCGTTATGAGCATCTTTTGACAAAAGTCGGGAGACCAATGCCCCCCATACCTCCATACGTCAACACGTGGAGTCAAAGTACTTTTGGCATATTTCAAGTGCCCGAATGATTGCGTATGCAGAGCTGAAGTCTGTTTGACGAAATTACACAAGCTATTTGTGCAAGTGTGATTGGGTGTTGGTACTTGAACCTTTAAACAATTAAATTCAGCCGATTTTTAACAGCTTGGGTGAAGCATCTCTTAATTGATGCTTTTTTCGCTATTTCCTGAATTTTAGTGCGATCATATCAAATTTTGGTACTGTTTACATATGAGCTCAGTCTTATAAAGCATTGCTCTATTTATTTACTACAATCAGTGGCACAACAGACATAGGTTGTGGCTAGAATAACTTCGAAAGGCCCCCAAGCTTTTGAGGCCTCGAAAGGGCCCCTCGGAACTTTCTAAGGGATTGTTTTTGCATTTATTGACACAAATAAACATTTAATACTCTAATATTCCCCGAGATTACAGGCTACTTATTGCTTCTTTTCTCTTCTTTTCTTTTCTACTTATTATACAAATCCCTATTGCTTTGTCTAGATTTGAGAAATTTTAAGTGTGAAAAGACCCCTAGCAAAATAGTCCTAAGGGCCCAAACTGTTCAGTTACACAATCTAGAATCTCTGCCCACAATAAATGCATTCATCAATAACTTTAGATCACTTACACAATCTGCACGATGGCCCCATGAAATCAGGAGTACACTTACACCGAAAGTAGCTGCCAAAGTGCACGCAGTTACCTCCATTCAAGCAAGAACCGCTCTGACAGACGTTGATATCTGTTACGAAGAAGATATGCAAAGACCGATAATTTTGAAAGACATAGTGAAATATATTCAGCATTATGATTATTATAGACTTATACATGTATATATATATATATATATATATATATATATATATATATATATATATATATATATATATATATATATATATATATATATATATATATATATATATATATATACTACCAAAATTTCTCATGCCAATGAAATCCGAGATGATATGCAAAACAGGATAAAAGCGATGCGATTGCGATTGTGATGCGATATATATATATCATGTGTGTATGTGTGTGTGTGTGTGTGTGTGTGTGTGTGTGTGTGTGTCCGTGTGTCCGTGTGTCCGTGTGTGCGTGTGTATTTACTTCTCGACTTGCTATAATCTTTAAAAAACTTGGAAGAATTTGGAAGAATTTCTGGAAATTAACCTTCTGCTGACAATGAACTTGCCAGAGTGAGAATTAATGTGACAGTTTGAGGGTTGTTAGTCTACTCTGTGAAAGTATTGTTAGTCTACTCTGTGAAAGTATTGTTAGTCTACTCTGTGAAAGTATTGATGCCAGCGATATATAGCGTATAACACCGGGCTCTAATAATTGTCATTAAAGTAAAAGGTAAGCTGTAATCATTCATGAAATTATTGCAAGCCTCAGTTTTGAAATTTCCTGTAGCTGGCACAGGGCTCACATCTTGATTGCTTATTAGTAGGATTCTGGCCATCTGATTGCTCAATAACTCAGCTAATTCCTAAAATGGGGATCCCACTAACACTCAATAAGATTTGAAACGTAGCTTTAGCTAGGCTTACTTGTTTCGCAGTTTCTCCCTTCGTATTCTTGTGTACATGTACAAGAATATGAATTGATGTGATCGTTGCAAGTTGCACCATTTTGGCACGGATTACTCTCACATTCGTTTATTTCTGTAGGAAGAAATGCAAATTATGAACCAAAGGCTATCCGTATATATTGGAATGCTATGTAATATCCATATTTCATACGTAACTGTTTGTATGTGGCAACCTTTCATGAATTTGAAAATTCTTTAATGCTGGACACTGTCCATACGGCTAATTCGCCTACTTAGAATAATTCATATTAGCAGACAGTCTCAATTAAAATGACAGAGGCTATCTCTAGATTGTATTGTACTTCAGGCATATAGC
>OZ025272.1:11630030-11665030 GCA_964019165.1 Mastigias papua
GTATGCTTTTGATAACTGTCAACAAAAGGGACTGTACTGACTTTTCAGTAATCCTTGCTTCTCTCATTGTAACGAAGCAATGTCGTGTAAGCAGCAGGTTCGCCTTAAGGTTCAAATGTAGGAGCAAGTTAGTTGCCAGAATATCATACATCAAGAATGACAGCGATGTTACATGCTACGCATGTGTACAATGATAGCTACTAAATAAAATACGGCCATGACTTCTTATAAACAGAGAATCTTTTTGAGTTGACATGAATGTGTAATGAGCGAATAAGTGATTCATATTTTGCTAATAAAATTAATCTTTGCCCAGCTATATCTTGTCTAGTCATTGCAAAGTGCACTTACAATTATTGTGCATCCAGTACAGTACCTCTTGCACAGTATGCGCTATAATTCAACTGCACCAAATAGCGTGAACACTTTTGAGGCCCACTGAAAGCATTTTTCGTCTGAAACTCATCAGTGTATGAAGCGTCGGATAATGACCGAAAGGTGAACCAAAATATATTGCCAGAAGCGGGTACACGTGATATGATGAATACTGCGTTCAGTTGGCCCGACGATTGACCAATGGACATCTATTCAACCTTGTTTACTTGAAGAGTCCAAGTGTGAAAATGAAATCATTTTGTTTGTACAAGACTGGGATTTGAATCTTTAAGCAAACTGATTTCAAAACACATAAATGAAAGAACGATCTTGCTCGTCCAATGATCCGAATATTATCGTCTGTATATGCTGTGGCACATTCTGGCTATTGTCCTATGGCCAAATCATATTTAATGTTAGGATTAGAATTTTTACACGTACGAGGTGGCTGTTCTCTAATTATATCGGATGTTTCATACTCTGACGAGTGTCGGACGAGAAAGCTTTCAGTATGCCTAAAAAATGTTTCCGCGATTTCGTGCTGTAGTGAAGTTCTGTAGTACCAACAGACTATTCACATGATTCAAATGGTACATGAAATATTCTACTGCAAGCACGAACAATCCCATTCTTTACAGATAACAGAGAGTGGGTAAAGAAGTGATTTTGTGAGGAATAGCTAAGACAGAGTAGATCTACTTAAGCCAGACACTAAGCCTCTTGACAGGGATAGGCTGCGCGGTTAGGGGGGCACAAGGAAATTGTTTGGTGGACTTTTGGTTATATATTTTACAATGCGACATATAATGCAAGAATTATATAGGAATTAAAGAACAAAACGAAAAAACAGAGTAGCAGAAGCTGACAGTCTTGAAGAAAGGATGAAAAGGGAAGAACAAAGTGAGAATTTTGTAGTTTGCATAAAGTACAGAACACTCTACTTTAGCACTCTATACTTTTGGCGAAAATTCTCTAGTGCATAGATGATGAGCTCTGTTGCTTTAATGAAGTAATTGGTCCATAATCAGAGAAGTGAACAAATGAAGTTGCAAAGTTTTTTTAAAAAAAAATCAGCTTTTCAAATTATGCAAACAGACGACCAGGCTCCTTTATAATGCATTGTTGTTAATAATTGAAAGTGAGCAACCTTAATCGAAACCAAACAGTTATTGAATTAATGTACGTCAATGGTTATTCAATAACCACACTCCGGGATCTTAATGCTAAAGAATTAGAAATATAGACCCAGTTTACATTGTATCGAATCCGATATGTTTTCATACCGTATGGCCTTCCGTTTACACAAAGACGATGATGCATACGGTATGATTTCAATACGATTATGAATACTGTATGAAATGCATACAGTATCGTGTAAACACCCCAATCCGATATGATGTCACACCGGATCGATTATGAGGCTGCTCTTTCTGTTATCTCTCCTGTCCTCCTAATTAAACTATAATAATAAATGATGATATTTAACCAGGTAACATCGCATCTGTTGGTTTAACTGTTTTCCATTCGAGACCTGCATAAAGCAATAGTGAAAAATTTATGTTTTAAGTAAGGGATACAAATACCTAAAGCTAATATCTAAAATAAGATACTAAAATTGAACATATTTAAACAAAAATCTGTGTTCCTGAATATATTTGTTAACCTAGGAGAAGGTCCAATTTCTTACAAAATATGCACAAAATATATGTTCCAATTCTAATTGTCTGTACACATACCTTCCTTTAACTCTATCCAGCCGATGGAGCTGCGATGCCCCCTTGCTGTGAGCAGTCCTTTCTCACCAGCAGGTCCGATCTAAGAGAGTAATAGTTTGAGAGAGGAGCCTTACATAGTCACATGTACATTGAGGAAATGGAAAAATGGAAGGAGCTGGTTCTGTGGAGCTGGCTTTGAAATGTCCAGAGATAAAGTGACTTCTATTAGCGAATCTGAAGAGGCTTTAAACTCTGTCTCTAGGTCCCAATTACACATTGAGAGGACAGTGAGTGAGCATACAGCCACTTGTCAAGACATAACGCAAGCAGCAGAATTTAGCGCTAAGACCAGCTCCCAGCTCACTTAGTTCACTTTAGGATGATTAAACACGGTGCTTTTAGCTGATATCGGTGGCTGTAGTGATAAATGGTACACAATACTGTGATAAATGGTGCACAATACTGTGACAAATGGTGCAAGTTACTGTGATAAATGGTGGACAATACTAATCGAATGCGGAAGAGAAATTGGCGTAAATAATGGATGCCAGTTCTTCTAAGCAACTTTTAGATTAGCTTGGTAGCTGTAATGTTCAGAAAATCAATCGTTCGAAAATGTAATGATGCCGGATTTGAAAAGAGGAGCAAAAGGAATGGATTGTCGTCAATGTATATGGAGGCACCAGCATCAATCGACCAACTTGTTCAAGCAAATTGACCTCATATTTGCGTATTTCGAAACTAAGTACATCCTGTTTCCTAAGCCAATGCGCCTTGAATACCCTTGATTTCTTACAAGCAATAGCCTCAGTACGACCAATGCCATTTAATTTCTGAATTTGAAAAGCGTCAGAAGAACCATGACGTTAAAGCTTGCACTTCTAGATGTACAATAGCTTCTGCACTCATATAATTGGTTTTAAATAGGGTTTGTTTGACCTGCAGATGTGTGCAAGGTATAGACAGTTTCTACTGGGCATCGGATATTGTTTTGTTTGATACCGTATTTTTTCTTTCTTTCTTCTTTTTGTTTTTTTTCTCTTTTTCTTCTAATTAGATATCATTGTTGAATTGTAAGTACCATTCGCAATGGGAGCACGATAGCCTTGAGTTCTCTCCCGTTGTGAATGGTACATAGTAATGCTGATAACTTCTTTGTTAGTGTTGCTTTTATGGTGATATAAATATATAAAAAACAATAGCTTTTAGATATCCACATTTTTTACAGGTATAATTGATTTGAAGAGCCTAATTCTGGCATGATCGAAATTAAAAATAATTGTTTGGAAATTGTCTGTTTGCTGCATCTGTCACGAACTAAATTCTGACTAAAATCTGCCTTCAGCATCATATTATTACTTCCTGTACTAAATTTTTGCTTGAACTAAGACTTTGAATATTGCTAGATATAAATTTGGCATTGTTCTAGTCAGACAATTGTACTTTGTACAAATAAGTGCACTTTTTGAGGATTGGGATTCTCCTCCCTCCGATGAATACAAGTAGTTGATAAGGCAATGAATTAAAAATATTTATTGTTGCAGTTCTGTTTATTTTAGTTGTATACGCTTTTATTCTTCATGTTGCATGAGTAGTCAATGATTCAACCTGTTTTCAGTAAAGCTTGCAGATTTCATCAACTCAAAGGGGCCTGAAATGCAATGTGGCACATTTCTTACTATTATTTTTCAATCAATGAGCATAATTGTATCAGATGTAGGCCTCCACCTAACCCTTAAGGCTGATGGCTCACCGAGCCCAGGTTAAGAACAACTGATTTTGTCGATGGATTTGGGATAGTTGCCAACACAATTTTCCATCAAATGTCCTTTGCAGCAGATCTAGTCTGAAGATAATAGAAATCATACTGATTATGTTTCTTACCCCCTGTCTCTAATACCCAGTCGAAATTCGTTCTTGCCTTAGAATTTTGAAAACTTCTTTGTTCTGCGCATTAACATCGCTCGATTTCCCACACTGGACACCAATGCAAAACATTGCACAAGTATTGCGATATATTGTTTTCTTTCCACATCAACGGCCAATAGCATAGATAAAGCAGACAAATTTTCGTTATCATACTTCTCTATAAGAATCAGGAATTGCCAGTGTTAGGCCTTAGTGGGCTCATGCTTTAGTACACTTTTCCAAAAAGCAGCTGGCAATGACATAGCAAAGTTAGGTCGAAACATAAAGATTTCTGGCGCTATATTCAAGGAACCTCGATAACAGTACACCTGATTTGCAGCACAGTGCTATTGCAAAAAGGTATTTGTATCTATATGTGCAGTATGGGAAGACTGCGAAAAAGTTTTTATTTCTACAAAATGCACACATTATGAAATATAGTCTGGCTAGAAAATCTAAGATCAATGACAATTCTCAGCTATAGTGGGATAATTGAGATAAGCCATGGTTGGCAAAGAGAGTTTAAGGATTTGAGTTTTACTTGATATTTACAAAGAATGTCTTGGGTCTGTACTTTGCTTATCCAGTTATATACACAAATGGTATACCTGCAAACATTCAATATACACAATCGAAAATCACGTGCTTAATTCTAAATCATTACTGGTATCTTTGCGTTATCTTTGTTGTTAAAGTACAGAGCATTGTCTAGTCAAGCAATCTCTTTAACGGATGACGATGTGATATACAGGTTGTTTGAAGAAAAGATATGAAAAGAGATCATCACTTTGTTATTGTTCGATCAAATTACTCACTACGCAGAACTTGTTACTACGTAGCAAAAAGGTATTTGCCTCCAGAAGTGGTGCATCATGGGCACGGTTCTAGCAGATCCTTACCATTAAGACATAGATTTCGTACTAATGCTTTTCTTGGTAAACAAAAGGGGGATAGGAAACACATGAAATGATGCAATGTGATATCATGATGATATACTTTGGAACCATGTTTCCCAACCTATGAAGGTTTCCCCTACTTTCTGGTAAAACGCTTTTGTCCTTTTTTGTGATAGCTTCATTTCTCCTCTATTTCTGATGTACTCGAGAAATAAATGATGTACTGGCACTATGTTTTGATTGCTAAAAACTAACATCAAATGGCGCCAGCTAGTGTTGACTTGAAATTTGATTCAATTGACTTCAGTAAAGGAGATCTTTGAATTACATATCACAAAAGGGAGGATATCAACACTGCGCTTTAGATATTTATAAACTTTGATTACAGCATTTCCAAAAAACACTGTAAAATATTCTTGCAGGAGCAATTCTAGCCTGGGACATCTCGAAGCGGCATATAGGCTCAATTTGTCAATAAATCAATAAAATAACCGTTAGCTTAATAGCTGATCTCATAATAATAATAATAATGGTAAGAAAAATATTAGACCTTACATTTGCAAGTTTAATAAAGACAAGTGAGCAATGAATGTTTTGATTCTAGTGTGTTTGAAATCTGCGAGTCAGCTTACTCTTTTCGACTGCGATTATGGTAATGGTGTGACTTACTTGAATAGTGTCTCATCCAGTCTCCACCATGGTTGGCAGCGAGGAGGAAAAATTTATTTTTTGATTTGCCAGCTCTTTGATTTCTAATACACATCTTTGTATATCGGAGTGATTACCTCGTGAACAGAAAATGCATACAAACTAGAACGTCGTAATAAGGTATTGAAAGAAATCAATTTTGGTACTGCAAATAGACTCATAACTCAGTATACGAGTCAAAAGCAAAATCTTCTGTAGCAATGCTTGAGTATACTGAAATATGTAGATCAGACAAAGTCCATTCTTGAGAATTGAGGCTGACAACTTCAGTATTAACAGCGAGAAATACATATCTTATGAGAAGAGTATTTGTACCATCTCATGACGACGGGAAGAACGATAATGTTCCAAACAATATTCTTCAATAAGTGGGAGCAAACGAAAAGGCAAGACGATTTTTACCACCCTTAGAAATGTCCTTGTAATCCTAGATAGCAACTTTCACTTGTATGAGATAAATGCTGATGGAGTATAGACAGATTAAACGCTGGCTTAATTTCTATCAACTTGTATGTTTGAGTCTGCTTCTGTACAAGTTATGAGTCAAGCCAAGCCACAATAGTTTCTATAGGAAATGCCCTGTCATGATATGGAAATGGTTCACCCAATCTTCAAACTGGTCTGCTAAGATTTTCAACAAAGACATATTTTACATCGGCCTTTCAGTTCAAATTGTCCAAATGTGCTTTGAATATTGATTATGAAGTTATATCTTCATTGCTGTTAATCAAGGGAGGGATAGAAATTCCTGGTATTTTTCAACTGAAAGATTGATCTTTTATTTTCTCAAATTTACTTTTGATATCTAGTCTCTTTGATAAGCGATACGTAATTTTCCAAAGGTTTTAGCCTCATGTGGCAAGAAGTGAAGTCAAAAAGAGCATCAGTTGTAAATCAGATGACAGAATTTAGCTGCTCAATTCTTCTGGTGTTCTGCTTTTGTTCTTTCACGAACACCTTTCCGTCACGATCTTACGCGTTCCTTCTTGATTTTTGTCTTGTTTCCTTCCTTTTATGTACTCAACTGATTTACAGACAACTATAGATTACTTGCTACAAAACAATACCTAAAATGTTACTCATCGAAGTTGCAGGCTGTGACAGGACTCCAATCCACCTATGTAAAATGCGGACCAAATTGTCAAACCATGGACAAAAACACACCAGACGTTAATAGCTCTGTAATGGTACGACGTCTCCACAGAAATCAGTTTGATCTTTAAAGCATATTGAAAAATTGCAGGATGAAATCGTTGACCTGTAGGACTGGGTATGAAGTGCAGGTTTGCTAACAAGTACACATTAATATATACACACCATTCATCGTATTTCATTTATGAATTAAAATGTTAACTAATAGCATCAACATGCAACATTTATGAAATCTTAACGCTCAGGTTAGCATAATTTGCAAGCATTACATTCGCAGACAGGTGACTTTTCGTGTGTTGTTACTTCGCACTTACCGTAAATCCTCGAATTAGCCCCCAGGTGGCTTATTCAACTTTTATGGTTTGGAGCGGGGCTTCTTTGAAAGGGACTTATACGGGAGCTTATAAAATGCTTTGAAAAATGCCATATAAAAACTGATTTTCAATGCTCCTTTTTTTCATTATGTAAATAAAATTGTATAAATATAAATGCATAGCTAATTCAACATCGTCGTCACGTTCTGGGATGGAGACTTATTCAAGGGGCGGCTATTGACACTGCAATTTAAAAATAAACTTATTCGAAGGGAATTTTAGAGGGGAGTGGGCCTATAAGTACGGCTCTTACGACTTCTGCTATTTCTATTTCACTTGGTAGACCATTCCAAACTTGCCACCCAACGGACAAAAGAGTCTTTATCCGAAATAATAGTGGACCATGTTATTCATGCTTCTTAAAGAGCAACTTGGGGACTATAATTTGAGAGTACTCCACGTGTAGTTTCATTTTCATTTTTCATTTCAAGTGATTTATGGAGGAATAAGTAGGGTGGCTCTTCAGCAGATGCTGGTTTACAAAGGGTTCTCCATTTATTCTACAATATTAAGTTACAAAAAGCTAATAAATAAATGAATATATAACAACTAATTTACGAAATGACAAGCTAAAAGTTAAATAAGTAAAAAATTGTAAATTATAAATTAAGAAGGAAAAAGCTTGTTAGTTTTAATTTTAAATACCTGTGGAGAAGATGTTTGCTTAATTTCAACTGGAAGGCCATTCTATGCCTGTGCACCTCTGAAAGAGAAGGACTTGTGTCAATTTTAGCTGTCTTCTTGGGCAGCTATAAGCCTGTAATTGTATTGCGTAGAACCCGCAAGTGATTATCTGAATGTGTCACAAATAATTTCGATAAACAATCCTATATCTGTTATATAAAGGAAAAGTCTCATGGTTTGTTCCTAACTTTGAATAGCTGAATGCAAAGGATCTATGGCAAGCAATGAGCATCGTTTACCTCTGTGATTTCACGGCAATGCCTATTTTAAGTAAAATTTCCAAAATCACATTATGCTACGAGCAAACCTGACCACGCCCTGCACGAACTTTTCGAAGACCACGTCCTGTGACTCTCAGAAATCCTACATATTACTTTCTGCAGTTTGACCCTAGATTTCTCTAGTTTGACCCTAGACTGTTCAATGGTGTTAAAACGTTCCCTCTAGTATAGAAGGATGATGGTCAAACATGGTCAGAGAAACGGTTTCAACATAATCAAAAGCCACAATTTTGAATGTCCAAGACCAAACTATCGTTTTCCAGGACCACAAAGTATGACCAAGATCACACTAAAATAGGCCCTGCCTCAAGGGCAATCGCTATATTAGGGTTTATTACGAAATCTATTGATTTTGTCCCTCCGTAACTTACCTCTTTTCGCCTGCTGATTTTTGCCGTTTACACCTAACAATCCACAAGTAGTGTTTTCAGTACTCTTAGCAAAAAGGATAAAGGAGAGAAAGCTCAGTTGAAAGCAATTTTTGGTTCATTTTTCCTGGGCCTTCAAAGCATGGATTGTCAGTTCGGTACGCAGTTGAATTTCGTAAAAGGCCCATGAACCCATTGGATAATAATGCAGACAGCATAAGCTTCGATTCCACTGACTTTTTAGCATTCTGCTAAGGTTAGAGAGTTTGAAAACAGTAAGGGATTCAGGGTAGCCGGAGGGTCATGCTCTTTAGAGAGTAAAAAGTCATCAACGTTTTGCCCTTTTGAAGCAATAGTATTTTTTGCCCAAATGCCCCCCCCCCCCATGCTCCATGCTACATCCGACACTTTTTAAAAAATTGAAAAACTATGTATGAAGCTAAAGGATTTATCATTCTTACAATAATTAATATTATCTGCACTCTTCCGTATAGTTGAATTGTGTAGCGCTTTTTACACAGCCTGGAAATCTATAGGGCAAAATCATGCACAACCTACACCATATCCATAAACAACTCCTGAAAGTTATGAAGTCTCTTCAGAGTTTATTTTCCTACCACTTACAGCTATTTGTTTACTGTTTGCATCCAGCTGGTTATTCTTTCCGTACAAAGGATGTTCTAATGTTTGCAGTCTTTTTGTTCATTGCATTCTCTTTCCACGGAGTCACCGCTAAAGCATTCCGCGTTTCACTTTGGTGCTCCACGTCCAGAGGAAAGTCAGCTAGTCCGTACTTTATTATTATCAACTGACCGACCGCGGAAGGTGATTTCGTTCTGCAGATCTTAGGAATGTGCATCAATGGCTTTCGTTGTGAAGCTTTCCTAGCGTTCATGGCATAGTATCAATAACTACTCTTATATTTTCAACTAAATGACAATCGTAGGCATGTCAAGCAGGAAGAAAACATACACTCAATCGGACCTTTCGATTATCGAGATAAAATCAAAGGTATTTACTTTGTTCTTGTGTTTTGGATGGCCTAGCAGTTTTCTTGTCAGTGCAGCATTCGGTCTTTTTCGGATTCCTATCTTATTCTGGGGCTTTTACATAATCATGAAAACAACATCGTACTCTATTTCTATACATATTATTCTTGAAAGCCAAACTCAAATCATCAGTCGTATTTTTGTTATTGTTTTGGGAAAAATTGGATCTCTGTCTGTCTGCCTTTGTCATTTTGCACTTGTTTGGAAACAAGTGTGGTCAAAATCACGAAATGATGTGCCCATGTTATTATTTATTACATCACGCCACATTATCTTAAGCTATCTATGATAGTATTTTGCAATCTGTAGCATGTATAGGTTGATATGGGGGTGTCACTTTGCTTCATTGAGGGTATATCAATATGAGGATGAAGTTCTGATTTGGTGAAAAATTTATGATGGCATTTTTAGCAAAGAAATGATGCTGTAAAGCGAATTAACGTGTCAATGCTTCTTACTGCTAATTTCTTCTCTCCTATGGTATAATACAGTTTAGTATTGCCTAGTAATTAGCGTTCTTGATAACAAGTCAAACCAAGTATAATCCTCAATATCTGAGAAAGAATTAACCAGTGAGGCAATATTGCAAAAGCTTCGGCCGAGTATGATGCTCATGTCGACATTTAAGCTGACTGTATTGGAATACATATGAATGGAGTTTTCTACAATACTAAGTTATGGTGATGATTAATGTGTGTTGAAATAGCAGTTCAAGGTATTAAGCTCGGATACTTAGCACTAGTCAGTCACGTTCAAGGTTTTGCAATGCTTGCTGTGCATTTGCTGGAAGTTACATTATTCCAAGTCTTGCTGTGAAAAACATAAGGAAAAACTGATTGCTCATTTTTATTATGTGACATGCCTTTTCTTTGGACATGTTGACTGCCTCTGTCTAACCCTCCAAACCGATTGACTACTTCAACACATAGTTATAAATGAATTGTAAGATTCTTACTTGCCTTATGAACCATATGAGTCATATAGCCCACACTTTTGCACAGTTGAAGTCTATTTTTTACATTTTGTATTGTAGACCTCACTCCTTCGAAGTTTTTCCTCAAACAATTTGGGTTTACTTTGTTAGAATGTTTATATTATTATTTTGGTCTCATAAATATCAGTTATATTAATTAGATTTAATAATATGGCTGATAGTTTTAGCAGTGTTTGATTCTAGGCTATTGATATACCAATAGAGGGAATAAATGCTCAGCACAATTTTAGGATATTGTTGATTAGAGGTAATAGACTCATTAGGACAGAACTAATGTATGTGAGATCTTAATTTGAAATGAATTAAAAACAAGCATACTTGGAAATCAGTCACTGAAACTATCCATGTCATGGTTAGAAATGCAGTTTTTTCAATCATGTGTATCTGTAGAACTCCTAACAACATAGGAACATGCCGTATTCTCTCATGCATTCCCATTGCATGTTTATGGATTCACCTTCCTAACTTAATATAGGAATATAAGCAGTTGTGTAGATAGAGTGGAGTCAGGAAGGGCAAGAAGCCACATGTAGAGCTAGACTGCTATTTTGTCAGAAAATTTCATATCTTGTTGGAAATGTGGCATAGCCACTTTTCTCTGCTAGTTAAGTGTTAAATTTTGAAAAGGAAGGCTTTATAAAATATGAGTGTACTTATAACTCTTTTGTCAAAAAATCTTTGTTCCACCCCTCCCCTCCTAAAACTATTCCTATCTATGCTCCTAATTATTAGAGAGATAGAATTGTGAGAGAGCAGGGATCAAAAGTTGAATTATTGGAGAGATGGTAGTGTTAGGGAGGGCAACAATTAGGGTTTTTAAATGGCTGATTGCACTGGCTGCCACACTGAGCAAATATCCAATAATGATTTCTTACAGAAAAATTTGAAGTTTCACATGAATTTTTTTGCAAATATAGTGTGCTTGAACTGTATTTTACCTTAATGACATGACAAATTTTTTCTGTCAAGCTCTGGCAGGGATATTACAGGTGAATGATATTCTACAATATTCAAGCTAAGATTCTGACTGATGGCAATTTTTGTATGTTAATTATTATTTGCAATGCTTGCCTTTCTTTAATATGAAGTTCTAACTCTAGTTTTTACTCATTCATACTTAGTTTGAAGCTGAGTTTAGAAGATTTGCAATCAAACGAAATGAAGTCAAGAGCTTTGATGAGTTTCATCAATTCATTCAAAATATGCACCGATTATATGCTATACCCTTCAGTATATGGTACAAAGAGCCACTTCATGGTGATGTGCTCCCAATTAATAATACAGAAAATTGTCTTCATGCATTGAACACTGCTCAACCAATGCTTCGATTGTTTTTGCAGAGAGGAGGTAATATTCTCAATTATAGTGCATTTTTGTGCATCTTAGAAATTGTGATCAGTGCATTTTGTACAATGTCACCAGAAGTGTAGGGCATTTTCATTGATTCCAGAAAAGCTTGCTTCTAAGGAATGCTTCTCTTTAGTTCCTGAAAGCTTGATTTCTCCCATGGTAAGCAATGTGAAATACTCATTGGGGAAAGCATGTATAAGCCATTTTTCTTGGTTTAACTGTTTTTGTTCTGAAATGCTGAGCTACAGGTTTCTAGAGTTGTTGAACAGTCTTATTAACAATAATTTAGGAATACACCTCCATATCCCTTAAAACATACTTTCTTTACATTTTGCTGCACCATATCTCTGCAGAAACATATTCTGTCCTACTTCATTGGATGTTTTGTGTATTAGAATTTCCCTTGCTGTCATTGGCTGTTTTTACACATGTCTCACAATTTGTAGGTCATATGTAGTTTTTAAGCACAGTTTAACTGGGCAAATGTTAACTGAATGGGTTCTCTGATTTGTAGATATGCAATTCTATAGTTTTATATTCAGTGGCCTGTGTTTCATAAGTTTTTAGCCTTCTGCTCTCCATTGTGTCAGTGTTGTAGTGAATAGGTAAATTCCTATCTTATGCTTACATTATATTAAATATTTGATATTGCATTTACTGTTTAAGGGTATTGGTGTGTGTTTAAATGATTATTTCCAAGGGTATATAGTACCTAAGGATCCCATATATAGGTGAATTATGAATGATGATCTATATTGCCAAGTGCAATATAGACCACCTTTCATAATTAAACTATGTATGGGCTTCTTATACACCCTTCAGTTTCTTTTGTTTGTTCTTGTATTCATACCATTAACTGAATGGCCATTGCTTTTATCAAATCTCTATGGCCCTTTGAACTAGGTCATGGGGATTTCTATGGCATTTATAGGAGTGAATGGCTAGTGAGATTTACTGTTTTAAAGGAATATTTATTCATGGCTAGCATTGGCTAATGTATAGATCTTGGATTAGCAATTCCTTTTGCACAAGGTCAAAAAACTAGATGGGCTCTTATGATTTTCAAAAAAGCTGATAGTTCCCAGCAAGCATATTATATAAGTTAAACTTACACAAGTTTGCATTATGTTGGTTGGCAAGTACAGCAGGAACATTCTTTTATTTTACCTGAGATAAAATTTGCATGAGTTGAAAGCTTAGTGACTGTTTTGTATTTTTGTATTTTTGATATGACTGAAGGGTCTCAATTATGTCGATAAAACCCAGTAGAGGATTTACAATACCTGTGTCTTAGGTAATCATAGGTATAACTTGTGGATTACCAAGAATTAGCGTTGTCTATCAACATTGCTCTTTATCACCTTACCTGATTTCCTGACACTGTGCACTTGACCTCAGTTGCCATTGTTTTGCTTCTTTAGTGCATTTCATTGGTTGTTTAAGCAATATATAGTTGTAAAGCAAAACATCCTCTTCCGCCAGATATCACAGTACCTGTGGCTAGCATGCTTTTTAAGGAAAGTTTTTAAGTATATGAATTTTGACCTTTTAACCTTCATGGACTCTGGTACATTGCAGTTTTTCAAGTCTTTGCCTTGCATTGTTCAAGCTTGATATCAATGCCAAGAGGGATGTCATGAAGCAGTCCACCTGGGGGGGGGGGGGTCTGTAAATTTACCTGATGAATGCACATTGTACCTGAAGTTGTTTATGCATGAAAACAACTGAATGCAAGATGTCATATGTACTTTTTAGAACTTAGTTTGTAAATTAAATAATTTTAAACCAATGAATCAAATTTTGAAATGCTAATACTGTAGTTCTTGTAAACAATTTTGTGATATCTTTTCCAAGATTTTCAAGAGGACAGCAAGTATACTAATAATCTACATTACTTGCGCGTAAATTATAGTAGCTTTAAGCTGCCATGAATCGGTAAGCAGGAAAGAAAGGGTGTTTGGGGGGCAAAGTGACTGGATAATTCTTAGAAACACGCCCTGTAGAACACCCTTTCTAAATATAGAAAGATGCCCTGTCTAGATAGAAGAGGACAGACGAGATCTGTGACGTGTGAGAGAAATAGACCTAATGTTTCCTACTGTCAATACAAATATGAAAAGATACCAAAAAGCCACATAACCATACGGCATGCAGTGACAAAGCTACGGACCAGAAAATTTGTAGATATGAAAGAGAACAAGAGTGAATGAGAGCAGGGCAAGATATCGGAATGATGATGTCAATTTGAGTACCAGGGGATCAAGAAAGCGAGATTTAAGACTTGACGCAGACCTTCTATGTGAATTTTGTATCCTCTTGAACCATATTTTGCCTGAACTTTTCTACCAAATTGCAATTGAGGGGTGTAGCATCCCCACATCCCCCAGTTGTGATGCCCCTGAATGCCAAAACTGCTTTTAAAGACTCACTTAAGATTGTTTTGGTCTGCAGCTTTTTCGATTGTGTGGAAATATTCTCAGTACATTATCTCTCTATGGTTTTCCCGTTGTTTTACATTCATTCTTAGCTCATAGGACTTTGTATCCTTGTATAGAATATTCATAGGATAGACGGATAAAATGAAGATACTTAAGACCATGAAACTGAGACCACACTTCTTCATAATTCATCTAGGCCCGTACTATCTGCCAATTAATTGTCATCAAGATATTAGGTCTACATTATCACCATAATTCGACTCTGGTCCTGAGCGTCGAAACATGTTTTTACAAAATTGCTGTTTAGTAATAATACTAGTGTGTTGAAGGAGTATAAAGGCTCATATGGACTATATACAAGATTTGAGTAAGTAGCTTTGATATTGCAATGGCCAATATGCTGATAATAGGCCTGAAGAATACTCAAAATCCAAGAGCTACTTTTCGTTTCGAAAAGGTGGTATTCAGTGCTCATCCTATTTAGACATTGTAAGCAGTCAGAATCAGAATAGAAAATAGAGTTACATTGGAAGTTTTGACCCTGCGTGCTTGATAATTGCCCTCGTTGTGAAGAAAAACCCCATGTAGCTGAGAGTCAATGCGTTATCTTAACCCATTAGATCTCTGGAACTCGCTCAGCCATGCATCAAAATTTATACTATAAATGGACATTTTTACCAAGATTGATAAGAAAGACTTGTAACCTTTTGCTGTTTAAAACTTTCTTTCTTCATTATATCAAATGGTGTTTGAATCCTTGGGAAGCTTTCTTTGTTGGGTTTTCGAGCGTAAAAGAGAACTAGGTATTCACAGTGCAGTTTCTGTTTTGTATTTTAGGCGATAATGAAGGCTTTGCGAACGGAACACTTCCTCGCGAATCAAAACGAAAGAGTGTTTTCAGTACATTTGGAGTTAGCACTCTTTCTACTGCAGCAGCACCCCCTGTTAATATGGCTAAACTTGCCATTGGCGTGCCACAGGATTTTCGACGTGTATCGGCAATCATCGACGTCGACATCTTACCTGAAACCGTTCGGCGAGTGCGACTCTGCAAACATAATTCAGATAAACCGCTCGGATTTTACATCCGGGATGGCACAAGCATTCGAGTTACACCCAGTGGTATTGAGAAGGTACCTGGTATATTCATATCAAGGTTAATCCCAGGAGGCTTAGCTGATAGTACAGGACTGCTTTCGGTGAATGACGAGGTCTTAGAGGTTAACGGTATCGAAGTGGCGAATAAAAGCTTGGATCAGGTGACAGATATGATGGTTGCCAACAGTCATAATTTGATCGTTACCGTTAAACCTGTAAACAATATTCCAACGAAATCTAGTAGTGTCAAAGTGCAGTCCAGCGCTGTTTCGCGCCGTGTAACTACGACTAACTCCATGCCCCCAAATATGAAACCTGCAATAAACGGCAAAACGGCTCAGATGCCAGCAGTCAGTGGTGTTATTCAGAATGCTAGCGAACCTTTACCAGATAGCGATGACGAAGATCACCCTATCATTACAGATGGTGTTGTGCATGTCTAGGGCAAGTTATTCGGTAGTTTTACTCAGATTTTTACCATAGGTTTCTTCAGCGTATCTACTCCATATATGGGTGTTACTGTTAAGTTTTGTACATCAGGGCTATAGTAGCATTACTGAAATCTTTTTTAATGGGTAGGGAGGATCAAGTGAAAATTAGTTGCTCACATTTCTGTTATCTAGAAGAGAGTATGCTAAATCTGCCGATTTCTGCTGTATGAATTACCCTGCTAAAATGTGTATGGGTTTCATAGATTTGTGCTCTCCTTTCATCCAGGGACCCGAGAGTTTGAGTCTGGTTTCTTGCAGAAGTTTTTTTTCGTGATTTTCTATATAGTTGATATAGCCAGAAGTGAGCGATAATGTAGTGTCCTCGAAGGTTCTAGTGGCCCAGAGGTTAGTGTATCAAAGTTTTTTCACCAGCATGGTGTTTTGGATAAATTCTGTTACTGCTCGAGGACGTTTTCGGAACTTTACTTAAAAAGATCTGGTGTATTATCGAATACACAACGACGGTATATGAATACATTGGTGTAGGCTACTAGACGTTCCTTAATATGCCCTTAATTGTAACTAAACATTTAGTACTATAGGCATTGTAAGTGCTAACTGTAAGGACAGAATACTATCGATAGTGTGGATTAGAACGTAAGTCCCTCTTTGAAACACTTGACATAGGGATAACACACAGCCCATACAAATTTGGCTTCCTACTTCTCTATTATTCACAGTGATATCAGGAGTTGAAAAGTTCATTAGGGACTTGTCTTTAGTAGTAGGAGTTCCTTTGCTTTTTTGACCTTCTTTTTTTTTATGTGAGTTTATCATAACCGGTTTCTTATAAAAAGAAAGTTGTAACTTCATACCACCAATTAGCAGACGAACTGTCTATTTTCTGGATATCTGGGAGCTGGCATTTCTACCTGGAAAGGAGAGTACCTGTTTTCACAAAGTAACGTATCCTGCACCGTTTTGAAAGATATGAAAGGGCATGCTAATATTACTTCTTGTAAATTGTTTATATATTGTTTCTCGAATAGCATCGATCAGCTCGCTCATTTAGGCCTGGTGACATTTTGGTTCATGGTTATGTATTTCCTTACATTAGATTTGATTTTTTCATGAGTTTCAACACCTTTAGTATTATAGTGAACTTTTGCCCAGTGCCATTTTGTAGGTTTAGGTATATATATAGTACTGTGGTGGCGTAGGCGGGTAAGGAGACTTTCTCGTCGTAGGAGAATGTCAGAAATAGCTGAGTATGCATGAGGTTTTCATTGTTGCTAAGTTGATAACTGGGATTTAGATCTAATCGTTGTCATATCAGATATGTTGGTCGGAAAGTGCGCTTTGGCTGACATGTTAGAACTGGTTTCTAGATATTCGCAAGAGTAAAGCACAATTATATTGAGTCAAAGGCAAGCAAAATCATTAGTAAATATAGTAGCTTTCCTGTAGCTATTGCAATCACTGCGAACAGCTTTCATACACTCGTTTTATAAGGACCAAGTAATTTTTGTCGAGGCTTGTTGTTCTTAATTTTCTAACAATTTTAGGCTCAAATGTTTTTTTAATGTGTTCTTACTTCAGGAGAGATTTTTGCAACTATTTGAAACACTACGTGTGTTATACAGTTTCTAAGACACAAGGCCGGGATGCTTTTGAAAATAGAGCGATGATGATGTTTATTATCAGCCTTATCAGAATTTTCTTGCCAAAGGAATGTGGATAGTTGAGTCTTCTCATCTTAGGCTAGGCATGTTCTAGCAGAGCTCCTATTTTTTGGCAAATTGAACCTCTGTATTTTGACGTGTTCTCTTATAAAAAGAGTGTATTGTTTTCGATTCGTTGCGATTGCTTGTTAACATAATCGTGATCATTGGTAATAATTAGCAGATTTATAGCACCGAATCTCAGCACAAACGCATTCCAAGTAGAATTTCTTAGTTACCATTGTGTACCCGTCAAGTTCAATGTGAGTTAACTTGAATAAGTCCTGTACCTAGTTTGATATTCATACTGTAAATGCATATGGATGCATCGGAAGACACACGGATTCAAGTTAAATTCATCCTTCAATTCCAATTCCTCCCTTCCATATGTTATGCCACGTTTACACTAGCCATACTAGATCGGATCTATCCTGCATCCGATCTACTTTTGGTACTGATAGGCCTTGAGTATACACGAGATCTAGTAGATCCGACCTACTTCTGGACCGCTTTCAGAAGAGATCCGTTTTAGAGTAGATCTGCTTTTGTATCGTATAAACGATATGATCCAACATATAACTGTTTTGTACTGACGGCGATGCGTTGTTGATGCCATAAGCGACCAAAGCACGCACACGTCAGTAAGCAGAAACATACGTGGATCGGAACCATAGCATTGTGTAAACCCAATACTTATCAAAGCCAAACCTGAAACTGTAAGATCAGACCCAGTTTACATACGACCCGCTTTTGCTCGTGTACACGCAGCCGTAATCTGGTTGTTTTGAGTAAGAGTTTACGTAGAGTTTTGTCTCCAGTCTTAAGAATCCTCTGATATGCGGGTTATTCGTACCTCCTTGCAAAGCAGCATCTGTGTATAGTAATTGATGTGTATTTATATTTGGGCGGGGTGAGCATAGTTTAGCATCACAGCGATTTATAACTGGTAATTTTCGTAGCAAACTAGTTTCTTATGTAGGACTGTGTAATAAGAAATTGATAAGTTATAGGGCAGAGAAGAGACATAAATGCGTATATGAATGTCTTATGACCTCGTCAGTATCCCGTATAAGTTATTTTCTGTATTTTTCGAATGGTTGGGATTTTATCGATATTACCTAAGCGTAAATTGGCTGCTCGAGTTTTTTATGTTATACTTATGGCAACTTTGGGTCCATCTTTGGGTGAGACATTGCTGAACGATATAAGCTAAATTGGCAGAATTAAAAATGTTGTTGCAGTGGCAGAATTAAAAATGATGTTTCAGTGGCAGAATTAAAATTGATTTTTCCTGGCAATAAGAAGTAATTATCATGTGATAATGATAATATACATGTTTGTACAGGGAAAGTGCCTTGTCAGTACGAACAAGTACTGTTGTCAACAAGACCGTGTAGAAGTTAGAAATTCAGTGAGGTGAAATTGCAGTAGACAAATTAGCTTTTGTGCAATGTTAGAAAATAAAAAGAAAACTGCAGAAGTGCTCTTAAGTACAGAAGTTCGTTGCGAAATGTGTTGGTCTATTTCTATCCGTAACGGGCCTTTTTTCGCCTGCTGTGTTTTGCCTTTTACATCTACTACTCCACAAGTTAATGTTTTCAGTACTCCTAGCCAAGGGGGGGGGGTGATGGACAGAAAATTCAGTTTAAAAAAATATTTGGTTCATCTTTTTTGGGCCTTCAAAGTATCCATTGTCTGTCCGTATCACAGTTGAATCTCGTAATAAGCCCAATAGCACAATAAAGTTCAGTGAACGAATCTCCGAGGGTACTCCATTGCAGTACAGACGGCCTTGAAACAAGAACGTGTCGTTTTATTTGGAAACGGCCCTCGATTTTCTAATAGCATACAATATCACCATTTTAGTGTAAGGGCCAGCCTGTTTAGTTTCTTTTAAGATTACAGTTTCAGTTTGGCAACTGGCATGTTGGCGAATAGTTTTCCATCTAACCTATGAAATAGATGATCCAGCAGGGTCGTCAATGCCCTTTACAGTTAAGAAGTCGTCATTTTATGCTTGAATGTGTGTATTGTTTTTCATCTGTATTTTTGTTCTTCTAACGACTTCTTAAGTGCAGTGTTTCTTTTCAGCCTTCAGTTTGCATTTAGTTGAGTTTATATTTCTAATCCTAGAGCCAGAAATGTTTAGAATTTCAGATGACTGATAGTAGATTTAGTAGTATGAATACAAGTAGAGATAAAGGAATATGTTACAACATGAGAAGATATATTGATATAGATAATCAAAAGTAGTGTTCTGAAGCTTAAGCCCTGTGGCACAACATTTATGCATCAGACGTTTTTCCTGTCAACAAATGATTTTCCTGTTGGTACATCCTATCAATACAATTGACCCTACAGAACCACTCACGACCAGTTAGGTGCGATCTGAAATTGAAATGCTCCAGATTTTTAATGTAACTGTCCATACGTTTTTGGGCTACGATTTCGTGGGATGAGCACCCGCCTGATGCAGTTTACACTCCCAACCCGTGTTACCAGCGGTTGGGATTGCGTATTGGACAAGTTTCCACGTAGAAAGTGAGGCAGCAAATGATTTCCAAAATGATTTATAGTCCCTTGTTGCTGGCACAGCGTATTTAACTTTATTCGACGAATCTTGTGGTAGCAAATAACCGATGGGAAAGACCAAATTTATCTAGTAACGGCCCTGAAGATGGATGTAGACTTTCTTTGGAATCGTACACTAGGCGTGGCGGAAGGCACAAAATAGCCATATATATATAAAAAGCAAAATAGATGATCTGGGTTTTATCTAAAAAACTCTAAATTCATATCGTGAGTTGATTTGTGCTAGTTATGATGGATTAGCCCTAACTGCTGTCTTTCATAATCGCTGATCCAAAGTTTCGATTTGCAACTCCACAAAGTGACTCAGATACGATCCACGCTTTTAGCTTCTGCTTAACTTCATCTGGGTATCCATCTCTTTCGCTGCAGACGCGTTTTTTGAGACAACACCCAACGTTCTCTATCCGCAAAGTTGTTTAAAGCTAGCATCTGCAGGGCCATTAAAACAAGTGAAGTGGTACAAATCTATTGACTATTAAAATTAGGCATTAATAGTGCAAGATCAGTTGCACGATCTTTACATATTTAAGCCCGGGAATTCACTAGGGCCACTGAGGAGAGTAATTGTGTGTTTGTGTTATTGCATAATTTTCTACCCAATATGGGTGTGACTGACCACATCTTGCAACCACAGTACAAATGTTAAGACACAAACATACAACGTTGTTGCATACATCCTTTTTTGTATTCTGAAATTATTTGTAAGCGTTTTTGGTACGATTCTGAGGATCGACATCGACTGACGAAAGCTTGTTTAAAGTCACTTTTCCTTTTCATCTTACATGAAGTACCTTTCGAAACAGGGTCAAAGAGGAGAGAGCTTTTGAGGTGTATGACGGCCACTTCTGGATCTTTTCTCACTATGTAAAACAAGACGGTTTGCGATTTATATTAAACCAATTTGCTAAGGAAGATGTTCCTTATAGAAGAGGTTCAGAAACTTGATAGAACTTCCAGGTGGAACTACGCATTCCAGGTGAGAGGAACTTTAATTTCAGTAGCTCTAGGCCCGTACTCCGCTCGAAACGAAAGGAATAATTAACAATTGACGGATATTTGAAGTGTCATTAAAAGACTGTTTCATAGTGACGCAGGAACAAGAGTTGGAAGCTTGACTCAAAAGAAAATGTCTTTTCCGTAAATGAACTAATGAACTTTTACTATCAATGTTTGAGATATCCAGCGTTCAGAGCTATCTTACCTGTGTTAATAATGTTGGCCGTTCCTGGCCTTCCTCACATAGTAAAGAAAATATTGTGATGACAACAGTGGCAATGAAGACGCCTGGTTTACCATTAGGATTTTTATTTAGGCCCACAAGGCCTTAGCTCTCGAGTCTTTTGAATCCGTTATTGATTGGGAGAAGCCAGAACCTTGTGTCAATTTTATACTGCGCTGGTTTGACTTTCGGGATATGCATGGCTTATGTTTCACACTTTGTGATTATTGTGAAAAAGAAACATGGTTTTTGCGAGTTACTTTGCCAGCAAGTGAAAATGTAGTAAACTTTCAATGCAATTGTATTTTACTGTGTAATTGTATTGTTTTAACAATGCAATTTTCTACTTATTTTCAAAGGTGTTGAACTTAGAAACTAGGGATGTAGTTGAAGACTTCACATTAAATGCTGCAAGATTGCCAGAGCACAGAAATTTGAATAGATACAGAGATGTGCTTCCATGTAAGTATCTAATGAATGAAAAATATTAATTAATTAATTAGTAATGAGATGATTTGTTGAAATGCTAGTGAGTGAATACATGTAAGCATGTGGAGAGATAGCTAGACAGACAAACAGACAGTTCAATCTATGAATAAGAGAGACAAATTAAAGTCTATGAAGACTGAAAGCAGATGTATTATACCTAGTGATATCTAATGCTCTTCAACTAATGCAACCATGTATTAGAAATTAATTGGGAAAAGCTGTATGACGGATAGATGTTACTCGTTTTCAGCAATTTTTAGTGAAATAGAAAGGGCTGTTATGGTGACACCATGGGACTTCCCTTAGAGTAAAGTGAAAGCAAAATTACTTAGCACAACTCTTGGCTACTCATTATAGTTTGCTCTATGAGACTTAATTTCTGCAACAAGTTCTATCTGAGAATTGGAAATTATGAGATTGCCTCATATTTTCAAATTTGTGTCAGAATAGCAAAGTTATAAGTAATTGAAATGTGGTACATTTTCATTGTAATGTGTCCAGTTATAGTGTACATACTTTGGGATATAACATACCAAGTGGCCATTGAAGCAAAAAGTTCATGCAAGCACTTTAAGAAATACCCCATTTGTAACATATATACTCAGACATACACTTTGGTTATAATGTAGGTTGCAGCATACTTTCAGTTTTAACATACTTTTGGTTATAATGTACTCAGTTTTGAACCCTATGGACAAATCCCCTCTGTTATAACATACTTTGCAGGCATTTCTTTGTTTTTCCTATTTTCAGATCTGTCATACATATCATTGACACCTTGGCTATAACCCATTCTCTTGTAGTATCTTTCGTAAGTAAACAATGGGGCTATTGCTAAGATCTTTGGCTGCCCACTCATGTGCATAGCAATCCCACATGTGCTCTATACCTTGGTACTACTGGTCTATCTCCATCTGGCCTGCTTATAATGTACTTTGGATACATTGTACTTAATTGGCTGGTCCCTTGAAGTATGGTTATGCTGGATTATGCTGTATATGTAACATTTGCAGAGTTTAATTTTAGTTAGAATTTTGGCTTGTTGAGAAGTTATTAACTCTCTGGGTAAAAAATTGTGGTTTCCAGAGAACAGTTTATAGGTGCTTCTTACTTTTACTATTGAATGTTTTAAAACCTGTTTGTATATTGGTAATTTTAGATGACCATTCAAGAGTGAAGCTGCAGGGTGGTGATATAAATTATATCAATGGTAATGTTGTTGAGGTAAGCTTACAAACATCATACTGCAAGGTGTTAGTATGAGGGCCATAATGACAACCATGGTAAGAGCCAGAAAGAATACCAATTGTGCTGGAACCCATCATTTCATGTCACAATCAGGCCTTTCAATGAGTAAATTAGATGCGCGCTGCCAATCGTGCGCATGGGATCATTTGTGCGTGCTAAGCATTCAATTGCAAGAGCTTTCCTTAGTACTTGGATGTATATTTGTCATAATGCTGGTGCGAGCGACAAATCGAGCGAGTGACCTGAGTTGGGCGAGTGCTTGCGCGCTCGTGTGCGATCGCTCGCGTCTCATTGAAAGGCCTGCACAATGTAAATAGTGAAGACTACTTGAAGTAAAAAGCAAACCATATTCAAATTAAGCTGTATTAGATATATACAATAAAGATTGTTTTGCCATATCTCCTTATTTAGGGATCTTCTGCTGCATGTTAATAATACTTACTTCTCCTTGGAAGTGTCCCATACTTTTACACTTAACCCTTCCATTTGCTCTACTTGTTATCTCCCTGACTTTCTTGTTTACCAGTTTCTACAGCATCTCCTTATTTAGGTGTCTTTTCTTGTTTATGCATCATTTCTGAATTAGCCAATTTTAAACCCCCCCTGTTTCTTTGCTCATTTAGCTGAAGATGGGACAAGTTCATCTCAAAAAGTTTCTATTGTATATAATTTATTGTCTATAAATCTCTGTAATTATATAATATATCTGTAATTTATTACAGTTGTCTTTAACTTGGACTAATCTTTTGTAATTGGATTAACAAATGAAGTTATTTATATACTTGGTTTTCTTTCTGACTTTTACCATGATTGCTATAATGGTTCTTATACTCAAGTGCCTAATGGAGCTGCTTTTTCCAACATATGTTTCAATTTCAGCGAAATTTATTCTCTATCTCATGTCCATATCTGCACCCCCTTATTCAGAAGTTCCACTTTGAAGTAACTGGAATGTCATCAGTTTAATCAGATTAAAAAGTGAGATTGGTTGATTTTTCAAAAGATATTTAGAAGTTTTAAGGATAAAGAGTGGTTTTAGATGATTTATGTATTGGAAAGTGCTGATTGCTGTGGCTTGGATATTGCATATTTGGCATATCACCATGGGGTGATATTCATGGTCTCTTGTTCTTGTATGTTTGACACACCTCCCTACCATTTTTGTTGAAGCACACTAAAGCAGCATAAAGACACTGGTATGCCATCTCTGTCAAAGAAGTTTCATTGTTACAGTATATATACATTCGCCCTACTTCAAATGTGTTATTGTGTAAGATAGCTCCATACAAATAAGCAACAAAATCTTTCCCATATCATTTGCATCTCTGGTTGATTTTCTAAGTTTGACTGATATCCAGAAAGTAAACTTCAGTGATTTGTAGACTATCATGTGAAGTCATTTTTGGAATTCAGATTTGAACTTCTAGCTGTTGAGCTTTATTCCTAATGTTTGTTGTAGGTAGAAGAAATTGGTAGGAAATATATCCTAACACAGGTTTGTTTTGATACTTTGAACATATTATAATGCCCTATTATTTGAGATGTAACCACAGGCATACTGTATTTTCAATGGGTCATATTTTGTTTTTGGGAATTTTACAAGTTTAATGTGATTATGCCAAGAAAGTGCAAATGAAATGCATTTCTAGTTTTTATTGTTTAATCTTATTTATAGTCAGGTCGCCACCGGGAAAATACGCGTGCACAACTGCAAAATTTGCGGGCAATTAATATTTTGCATGAAGACATTCTTTAGACCTTAACGAACATAAATTTATCTGTTGGACATGCTGAATTTTCTTGAGAGGCCTTTCCATCAAGGTGTCAACTTGCAACGATCCTGCGTGCTTTCGGAACACCGTCGCCATTTTGAAATATGAGTCATTTTCACGAAACCGAGGCTACTACGATATGCCGGCTGGAATGGGTGACCACGTGGGTGACAGGACAAGTGTTTGATCACTGCAATTAACCGTTAGAAATCCATTCGCGTTTCAACAATATAGTGCTATACAGATATGATTGACTTCTGCTCACCAAGCAAGCAGATACGATTTGCTTAGAATGACTTCAAGCTGGTTCTATGCCGTTCATTGAGACAAAAAGTCATCGAGAATTATTCAAGCTAGAAGATGTTGGTACGTGCTTCCACAGTACGGTGAGGGGTCTTTTCGACAGGGGGCAGCAGAAGCTGCAAACCCAAACCAAAATTTTCCAAAATCCCGAAGCAAAATTTCAAAAACCAAAGCTTTACTTTGAAGAAAGCTCTTCAATTTTTTGCTTTATCTCAGTCTATTGTAGAAAATGCATGATATTGAATACAAGAGGCAATCCAGATTTTGAACAAGAAACTGAAATCCAAGAGCTAAATATGGACAAGCCCCAACCTGTGGAAGCTCAAAGCCCCCTCTATAGTATTACATGGGATCCTTATCTTTTCTAGGAATTTACTTCTCCTGAAACCTGCCCAAAAAATTTCATTCTCAAAGCCCCTCATTTTCCCCCATCTCCATAAATCATCATCACTAAAATCACTGGCACTACTTTGGAGGTCATCATCATCAAATCCATTCTCACATTTGCTGCAGTTACACATATCCATGCATTTCAATCCATGCGCAAAGCAATTATAGCTTTCTGATTGAAACTTCGTCCTCTTGCACCTGCATGACACCATCTCAAGAATTGAATCAGGGGCGGGTTTTTGTGCCATCCATTTTATTTCTAAGTCACCACTGCCACTGATTATCTAGTCATGTCCTGGAGGCGATGGAAACTTTACATTTAGCTCCAGGGCTTGCTTGAATATTACAGTGACGTATGATACCCGTTTACAGTGGTGCAATGGCTCATCTTTTGTTGGCGGGAGCTGTTTCATAGACGACATTTTTGGTGTTTGAACTCACCGTGTTGATTTACTACAGACTTTCTTTGAACATATGAACAGAACCCATCCCACTATACAATTTGAAATGTCATACTCAGTTAACGAGATATCATTCTTAAATATACTGATTCTCAACCAAGATAATGAACTTCATAGGACTTTGTACAAGAAAACAACTGATCTTCCGTCACTTCCACATTCATAGTCTTTCTACTCCCCCCCCCCCCCCCCTACTTGCAAAGCAGGCATCATATAGTCAAGCTCTGCAATACCGTCGCATTATCTCCAATGATGACGATTTGGATGTCCATTTACAACAACTATCTATCATACTTATCAAACGGGGCTATAATATTGGCCTCATTAATAAACTATTTTCCAAGGTGCGCTCATTATCGCGAGATGATCTCTTACAACCCCATTCACAGGCCTCATGTGACAAATTACCATTCATTATTCCATTTAATCAGGATACTGCACGGATCGGACAGATACTATATGAGCATTGGAAAATCATTCAAGAAGACGACTACCTGCACGACATAGCATTAGCCACACCCATTGTAGCATTTGAAAGGCACACAAACATTAAAAATTTAATAATTCACACAAAGTTCACCAGTCCAAATACAAAATATGATTCAATTATACTATGCATAGTGTTGTACCTTTTCAAGGTTTCATTCTATACCCTATTTTATCGGACACGGTGTCCGTATTACAATGCTGAATATACATCGCGGTTCGTTACTCGCTCATATTATCGTCATATTACCATTCATTTCTATGTTGTTCTCTGCACTGTACATTTTCTGATATTACTTTTGCTCCTCTTCTGGTACGATAGTGTCCCATTGGGATATTGGGGGGCTTGTGATCATAAAAGTGTACTATCATTAAACCCCCAAAACACTGATCTGAGGTTGATAGCTGCTGAATGGTACCTATAGTCATATACATTATGCTTCTCTCATATACGATTACTATGCTACATCCCTAATCTATATTATACACGATCTTCATTCATATTCTTCTATGCACCGTGACTCACTGGTCTCACTCCCATTGCCATTCGTTGCTGGGATTATCCTTTATTTCTTGTTTTATATTTATTATTGTTTTAAATAAATATCACTGCGACAAAAATTGCAAGATGATCAGAGAGTTTTACGTGATCCTTCTTATGCCCCCTTGGTCATCCACTCCAGCCAACATATTGCTATAGCCTCGGTTTCACGAAAACGCCTCCTATTTCAAAATGGCGACCGTGCTCGAAGAGCAAGAACCAATGCAGCAAGATAACACATTGATGGATAGGCCTCTCAAGAAAATTCAGCATGTCCAACAGGCAAATTCATGTTTATCAATGTCTAAAGAACATTTTTATTCAAAAATTAAATTGCCCACAAATTTTGCAGTTGTTGAGAACCTCAGCGACCTGACTATTATGCATACACTTGAAAACATAGTGCATAAATTAGACATTAAATAGCATATTGTGCTCTGTATGAATAGCACATGAGAAATATTTCATAGTTAAGACCAAATGACCGACAAGTAATGAGTTTGTTTGAGAGGAATCATTTTCCTTTGTTAAGACTGATTATCAACATAATAACCCATGTTTTATTTCGCATACTGCATTTCAATGCTTTTCCAAATATATTTGCCTTTTCTTTGACTTCATTTCTGCAATCGCAATGCATTTGCTTTATAGGTGTTTTGTTTTGATATTGCTACCTATATATATATACATATATATATATATATATATATAGTTTTGACTGCTCTAACATTTAGAGGCTTGTAATCTCTTTTGCTTGTGACAGTTGTTGCACATTCACTATTATAATACTATTAATCTATGAATGCTTTTTTAACAGGGACCATTGCCAGACACTTGCAATCATTTTTGGCAGATGGTATGGGAGCAGAATAGTGGAACAGTTATCATGCTTAATAAAGTAATTGAAAAAAATGCAGTGAAATGTCACCCTTATTGGCCTATGGGAGAAGATGAGGTACATGAGTATGGAGATTTCCGAGTACGAAATAACTCAGAACGAGCAGAAGCTGCATATGTTGTGAGAGATTTGATGTTGCATCACCAACCGGTTAGTGATTTCCTTAATTAGATTGATTCGGTGGATTTTTAATGGCCAGTCATAAGACAATGGGCAGTGATTATGTTTCAGTTAGCCCTGCCGTCATGAAGTAGGCTGCATGGATGGTGCTGCAATATTGTAACAATAATTTTGTCGGATCATTGATAGATTAAAATCATTTCTGACTGATTGATTGAATTGGTTTTGCATTGATTACTTGGTGGTAGATTGCTTGATTGGGCTCATGATTTCTGTACTGATTGGTAGTGCACTTGTGTGGTGTCTTACCTAAGTACAGCCTTGCTTGGATGGTCGTTTAATCTTTTGTGACAAAATGCAGTAATAGACATGTTCTGGTATCAATACCAGATAATATATCAGGGAGTGTTTTCTCCTTGGACAATTTATAGGAGGTTAGGGTTAGAGGTGGATGGCTAGTTGGAAAGCCAAAGAAAAGGTGAAGTATGTGACAGTAGATGTGATTTTTTGGGAATTGAATAGCATGAAGCACATGATCATCATTTGTTGAAAGTATTCATTGCCTGTCCATCCATGCCCTAAATGGAATATTGTGGACGTTAGACAAGTCATGGCTTTTTCGTACTTATTCACCTATGAATTGATAGGCTTTTTTCCTCTTATCATTTTAATTAGAGTGATGAAACCAGAAATATAAAGCAATTTCACTATATGCTTTGGCCTGATTTTGGTGTACCTTCAAAGCCAGAGACATTCCTTCATTTTCTTTACGATATCCGCGACTCAGGGGCTTATGATGAAGATAAAGGCCCTCCCGTCATTCACTGCAGGTAATTCTCAAATCTTTTGTAAAAGTAGCTTCTGTATTGCACTCATAAAACAAACTGGCAATATGGCCAATGTCCCACGCATAATGTTGCCTTTGATGTATAAGGGTAAGATGTGCCAAGCTACTAAGGTACTGTATAGGGCTGTCTTCATTCAACAGTTGTGATTTTGTCAAGTCCCAGGTTTTTGTGGAATTCGATCGCTAGAATATATGATTGGCATAATTATAGGCAGCATAATGTATCTAGCTCAGAAGCGTATCCAGGAGCGTAGAACTGGGACCAATGGGGCTTAGTGACAGAGAATTTTGTGTGCCACGCCCTTCACCCAATCTCAAATGGAGAGAAACACCCTTTTCACGTGTTTTCTGGCTAATATTTTACTTACATTAGCTATGGTAGTCAGTACAGCATTTTACCCCCCCCCCCTTCATTTCACAACGTTTTGGAAAAATCTGGTGGACCACGTTGTAGAAAAGTGGGATGGGGTGCGGACTCCACAATTTTCCCATGGATACGCCATTGATCTAGTTACAAGCATGAGTGGCTAGTAAGACTTATTGCATGGATGCACTTTTTTATGGATCCATTGAAACTTCACCTCATAATTTAGGCCTTTAGTCTAAGTATTAGTTTGTCAGTTGTAATGATATTCACAACAGTGTATATAGATGATAGAAGTTTTAATGTGAATGTACAAAAACCCAGCAGGGTTTGACTCACATGTGTTGCATTCAATATATCGTACTTTTTGCTTCTTTTCGCAAGATTTTCTGCTACTTTTTGCCATGTATTATTCCCAATTATAGTGCTGGTATTGGAAGGTCTGGTACATTCTGTCTGGTTGATAGTGTGTTACTAAAAGTAAGTTCTTTGTTGTACGAATCTCAATATTGATGGCATTGATGCTACATGACTTTTGTGCGGTAGAAGATCTTGCTCCACCATGCCTCTTCCTACATTTTTAACACTCTTAGTTCTTCATTTCCATACGCATAGTTCTCCATTTCCACCTCGAGTATTTCTTAAATTCTGCCACGCCTAGCCCTACATACCCAGCTCGCTTTAGGCCTGTTTACATGGCAGTAGGGTCACCCTCCTAGGAGAGTTCACTCTCCTCTACTGTTTTTCATCGTTGCGTTTACATGTCATGCAGGGTCACCCTGGGGGTAGGTTCATTCTCCTATCTAGGTAAGGTGACTATCCTAGGACGGAGAGTTTGTTTTTTGCTCAAGCCGTGTAAACGCGCAAGGTAGGATAGCCCTAGGGGAGTTCTTTCTCGGTCCACATCGATTTGATCTTAATGACGTAGCATACAAAGTGTCAGGCGGCAATGGCGAAGTCTTACAGCTATTAGCATTGACAGTATGAGCAAGAATGACAGCCAAACCAAATTAATTACAGCACTACAAGATGCTCATTTGCTATTTTGTTGTTACGAAGCTTTTTTGCTCAATCAGTGACGATTTATAATTTGAACCTTGTATCTGGTCTTTCCAGGCAGAGCTTGATGGCAAACCTGACAACATTGATGTCAAAGGAATGCTTCTTCATTTGAGAAAATATCGAGTTGGCCTAGTCCAGACACCTGAGCAGTTCCGCTTTTCATACCTCGCCATTATCCAAGGAATTGCTGGCATTTACCCGGATGCCTTTAAACTTGACGTTACCAAGAATGAAGGTGAGTTTTAATCACAGGCAGTGCATTATTGGCTTGTCTGTATAAAGAAGTTGACTAAATTATGCATGATTTAGCAGACAAAATAGAAAAATATGCATAATTATCCGCATAGTTAAAATGAAAAAGGTTAAAATATAAAATGATTCCGGAAGTTCCGGATTGTTCCATAGTTTATTTTTACGGCAGAAGATGTAATGGGAGCACGGGAATAGATGTTAGTGATTTCTTGAGAATGTGACTGCGGCTGTTTTTGTCAAGTCCTAAATTGGCTATCGTCGTCGTTACCGAATCAGAGGATGATTCAAAAATACCAAGCGCACTCATAGATTGGTTTGTAAAATGGATACCAGGATATTTTGATCATAACAGGGGACTTATATTGCGCCATTTCTCCACACGGCTCAAAGGCGCATCACAATGCCTTGATAAAGTAATGTTATTTATAGTAAGTACAAAAAATACCAAAAGTTGTTAGTAAAGTATAATCTATTCAAAGCATTCTCGAATTGAATGTGTAATCACTTTGGCGAATTAAGATTTTGCGAGATTCAGAGTTATGAAATTTCGGCATAGTTGTCGCCAAAGTTCTTAGTGGTTTGAGAAATTTAACTTTGATTTTAGGGATATTGATTGCCATTGTCGTTAATGGAATCAGAACTCAAGAAATGACCTTCACTACAGCACGAAAAAGCGGCAACAGTTTTTAGAGATACTGAAAGCTTTTTTCGTCCGACACTTCTCAGAGTATGAAACGTCGGATAACGACCGAAAGGTGAACCGAAATATGATTGGCCCTATGATTGGCCAATTGGCACCTATTCACCATTGTTTACTTGAAGAGTCCAAGTGAGAAAATGAATTCGTTTGGTCTACACAAGACTGGATTTTGAGTCTTAATTTAAGCTGATTCCAAAACACTTAAATGAAAGGACGATCTTGCTTGCCCAATGATCCGAAAATTATCGTCTGTATATGTTTTGGCGCATTCTGGATTTGTAATAAGATGTTGTCCTATGACCGAATCACAGTTCATTTTAGGATGATTGTTTTTACACATGAAATGAGCATAAATTGCATGATAGAAGATTATTTCGTCTTTTTTGAAGCAAATGAAGTTTTGCTAGGTATTTTCTTATTGACTACCAGGAGGCAATTGATTGGTGTATGTTGTGTTGCTCACTAGTCCCTTTTTCAAATGGCAATATCTTTTGTAGAAGTCCGTCTAAGTTTAACCTAGACTCCCGGAGTAACGCTCATAACATGATAGTCTAGCGAGATCATTTTCCCCAGTCCTCGCACGTAGTATAGTACATAGTCTGTTTTCCATAACGGCAGATGTATGTTAGAGTTGTCGAAGCGGAACCTATCTGCAAAGAAGCTTTCAGAAATAGCTTTTTAGAAATTGGTGGCTTTTGTGATTTATTCTTGTTCAACGAGGCTTTTACTTAAAGAGCTTTTTCAGGATAATATTATGTCTAAGCACCGATAGTCAAGGAATATTTAATCGAAATAGGATACATGGTCTGCGCCGTCCTTTAACTAGGCGTGCTCAACATTGATCAATATCTGATAAGTGCCCTGGACGCCATTAAGATAAACCATGAGACTCATTTGTGCACTTCTCCCATAGACTTGTTGATAAGTTAGATTTACTCATATGCTTTCTTACTAGGAATTGTTAAATCTACAATCAATGCCAAAAGTCTTGGAACACTTACTGTATTTTTTGACCTGGCTGGTGAGCGTTCCCCTCTCCCCTTGAAAACAATGTTGATTTATACAGGTTTTATACAAGGTTTTATACACAGTAAGTAAGTCAAATTGCTTTCACACAACTGTCAGCTAACCCAACCGTCAATTCAACATTGTTCTGGGGGGTAGGGGGGGCGTAATCCGTTGTGCTTCACCGGAATCTCATAATTGTCACATAAAATACTGCGGTCAAAGGGTGTTCCAAGGACTTTTGGCAGTGATTGTAGTTTCTGTTGTAAAGTCCCAGCCATATACCACAAAATGAAACAAGGCATTGTTATCAAGCATAGCTACATATGTTTGAGAGCTCTGATCAGGGCTATTTTCTCCCAACCTAACTGATAATAATGCAGAGTTGTGACCACACGTGATGATGAGGATGATAATGATGATGATGATGATGATGATGATGATGATGATGATGATGATGATGATGATGATGATGATGATGATGATGATGATGATGATGATGATGATGATGATGATGATGATGATGATGATGATGATGATGATGATGATGATGATGATGATGATGATGATGACCTCCTCGTGGTGGCAAGCGGGCACAGAGAGACTCTGCCCTTAAGTTGATAGTGATTCATTTCGGGAAGATTCAGAATTGGGGCTGATGTTGACGACCTGTGGCAAACTGTCCAACCAGGCCCCTTCAGTAAAAGTCAGGCATAGTGGCTTCAAGCTGCAGCTCTGATAAGTAACTGTTGGGGTAACAGAGTGGATTGAGTGTAGCCGACTCAATCACCTCTTCTAAACAATTTGAAGGCGACACTGACCCCAGGGTCAGCCTAGGCCCCGTAAGGGGCGTACAGGAAAAGAGAGAGAGATGATGATGATGATGATGATGATGATGATGATGATGATGATGATGATGATGATGATGATGATGATGATGATGATGATGATGATGCAGAGTTCTGACCACACGTGTGTCCGCAATTAGGCTTAGGCCCATCTTGCATGATGATTTGTCAATTAGGTTGGAAGAAAATGGCCTTGAACACAGCTCTCAAACATTTGGCATCTGTGCTGTGTTATCAAATCTCTGCTTATAAATTTGTATAAGAGCACAGTGATAAATCGGCCTGTAAATTAATAGCAATTTCAATAGTCATAATTAATTAATAATAGTACTCAGGCATTTCTGCATATTTATCTATTTTACCACGTAGCCAATTGAACACCAATGTGAATTCAGTTGATATTATGTCTTAAACTTAATCTGGATCCGCGCCTTACAATTATTGGCTGCATTCGTATCTTTAATTATTAAAATTTTTTGACTTTTTAGAAGGCTTTTTAAAATCGACTCTAAGCAGGCTCGATTCATCCTACCTTTTTGTCCTATTGCTGTATCGTCCAAAAGCTGGCTTTACTTTCTTCCTCTGTACATCTGCTTCGCACAAGCTAGTGTTAATCTTTCAGTCAATATGTCTCCTGGAATGTCAGATTCCTTGACGGCAAGAATTTATCTGTATTTATACGCCGTTTCATTGCTCACAGACTTTTGACTTTTTGAGTATAAGTTGGGCATTTTAGCGTAGTTTCCACTTTCATCTTCTTTACTTAACGGGTTTTTTCTATTCTCAACAGACTTTCAGAATGACCTAAAGATTGCGAGTTAATTCTTCATGCAAATAAGAGCAATATCTCAATGAAAATCTTGCCCAGCTTCAAATATCAATTCTAGTCAGATATGGTTTCTCTTGAAAGTCTAGTTTTTGACAAGTATTGTACACTTATTTGCCACTGAGATAATCGTACCAAAGGAAATTTGAGTAGGAAGAAGAAGATAATCAGTAGAGTTGTTAGCTGTCTTGGATCGTGAATTCGATATCTTGCTGTGCTGAAAGTGACCTTCCGAAGCATCAGCACATTGAAGCTGATTTCAAAGATGTAGTATATTTGCTGTATATATATAGTGTACACAACCACAAAGATGATGGCTTTCGTTTGATGTCCTGCAGGGGTGATTTTTACGGGAATTCAGGGGCTGGATCGCTCCTTGTTAAAGTGACGGTAGTTTTGGGGTCGCAAGACCTCTAATGTTAAAGACAAGTTGCATTGATCTTGCCTTTCAAAGTTTTCCCATTGTCCATTACAAACTGAAAACATTTTGTTTTCGAAGATCGTGGTGTGCAGCGTACATCACGTGTTGTTTTTCTTGTTCCTGGGACTTCCTCAGGTTGTGGACTATTGCTTGTGACAAGTCCAGCTTTTTTATACCCCTTGTGCATGATTGCCTTGATTCCGAAAACTCTATTACAGGAAGCTTAGATAACTGTAATTGTTGCCGTCAAGTTTGTAAAAACATTTTATTACACTGTTTGGTTTGATTAAGCTGAACTATCATACTGGCAGTTTTGAAAAATAGGCCACGCCCTTTTTATGAAGTTTGATCTAGATAGCTTCCTGCTTCCTTGTTACCAATTGTTGAAATCACCCCTGATGTCTCAGTGTTTTTCCTTGAATACTGAAAGATTATCATCATGCATTGAGTATTCTTGGAGTCACTTTCATTGACATCTAATGCATCGGTCAATATTATGAACTTCAATGTTATTTGCCGGCTCTAGATAGCACACAGTTCCTTGGCAATGAAAGTGGACTTTATATTGCAAGGGATTTCTCGCTTATTGTGCATATAATTAGAAATGATATAAG